>JARHVA010000975.1:3500000-3557500 GCA_037957365.1 Torreya grandis | reverse complement strand
CTAATATAATCTACCTTATCTATATGCACTTAGCATTAAATACAATAGCTTCCAACCTATTACCCTATCCTCAAACATGCTAACCAACCTTATTTAAAAGCCTCAACTCTTCCTTGGACATATATTCCACTTTTGCCCAAGTAGGGCTATAAGGCCTAATAGACCTCATTCACATTCTTAAATATTCTTCTTTCCCTTGAGACCTTCTTGCTCACTTCCGACCCCACTCTCATGCTTATATTACTTATTTCAATCTCAAACCATTGTTCTCATAATCTTAGACCTCCACTCTTTAACCTTATCCACTTACTGATCCTTGTTGTCTTGAAGGACTAGGCCTAACAACTACCACTAGGGTTTTAGGCTTCTTTGGACTAATTTTTGGCCATATGTCCTCTCATAGACCTGCCCCAACCTCCAAACCACATTCAACATTTGAATTAGGGAAGCCATACCTTTAGTTGTTATAATTGTCATTGCATTATGTTATGTGTAATGAGGGTTTGTGGGTATAAGTTGGGTGGATTAGCATAATTGATCCAAATTTCCACTCCTTGACCTAATTTGGCCAATTAAGGTAATGAAAAAATTATTTTAGGTCTAAGATTACCAACAATCCCCTCCTTTTCATAATTTAAAATTGCACATTGATTATATTGTGTGATAATAAATATTAGGTATGAATCTGATATACCCCTTATTACAAATAGGATTATAAGTAAATATATTAAACAATATATAAGTGTGTTCCAAGAGGATATTGAATGGTGTCACAAGTACAATAAACATGCTATTTTCAATAAGATTAATTTCAAAAATGTGTATTAAGATTACATTGAATGGCCTTTCACTCATATTAAGTTGTAGGTTTTAGGGCTTGAACCTAATTTTATTCATTTCATTTAGATGCTCTTTTTTTTTGCTTCAACTCATCTTTTTGTTAATGGTATGCACTCTAAATTGTTTGGTCTCTTCCACTCCATTAGATAAGGATGTCCTCTTATCCTTACACTTTGTGTTTGTTATGGGATTATTTGGGTACATGCTATTGAATGTTGTTTTTCAAGAGCTTATTTGAGGGATTTCTCTCCCTATGGAGAGATCTCCTCAAATATTTAATGTTCATTTTATTGATGATTCCTTCCTTACATTAATTAAATAGATAATTATCAAATAAGCAATATAGTGCCTTGATAAAGTTTGTTTAGCTTCAAACTCCAATATTTATTGAAGGAAGACATAAATACTTTACTCATATCCCTTATTGGCTTAAGAAGTTTGTTTGGAAATGGGCTAAACATGGTAAGACTATTTGCTTTCTTAGTGTCACATTCTATTTTCAAACTACACAGGATTCTTATTATGAAAGTATGTTAAAGCCACTTCTTTTCCTTGAGACCTTCTTGCTCATTCTTGACCCCACTCTCATGCTTATCATACTCATTTCAATTTCAAACAACTATTCTCACAATATTATACCTCCACTTTATCCACTTACTGCCCCTTGTTGGATTTGTGGACCAGGCCTAACAACTACACTCTATTATAGACTTGTCCCACTACGGTTTTAGGCTTCTTTGGGATTGAGTTTTGGCCATAACTCCTCTCATAGACCTACCCTTTGTATGGACCAAACACAAGCTATGGGAATTTTGGTGCAAAAAGACACTAACTAAGAGGGATGATGGCCTTATCTTACTCATGAATTTAATTACAACATTCAAAAGAGGAAAGAAATAATTTTACCATCCCTCTCAACATGTGTTAACTTGGTGTTATAATGGCCTTATATAGATTTGGCATAGGAGATGTGTGATTTTCCTTTTGAAATTACCATACCCTCATTTATTGAGGGGTTACACACCTACATAAATGCCTCCACCATGTTTCTATATCTTCTTGACACCTCATGAGATGATGTGAAACTCCTCAAACTGATGTAATAGGTATGATATCTCATATTCTCACTTTGTCATCTTACCAAACTTGCCAAATACATAGTGAAACCTTGTAACTTGGTGAATTTGAATGATTTAGGTAAAGAATAGGTCTAATGAGGTTTGAATCATAATTTTCATGTTGGCATAAACTTCCAACAAGTTTTTATCCCTTTACTCTACCTGAAACTCCCAAAAATAACTAATTTGATCTATCTAAGCCTCAAGTAGCCTTGAATTGGCTTAGGGGGTAAAAAATGAGTTTTAAGGATCACATATTTGCCTTTATGGGATCAATGAATATTTTTCAATGGGTATGACTTGTGGGAATTATAAAAACTCAAAAAATATTTATAAAACACCCAAACAAAAATTCTTTCTAAACATCCTATTTTTTGCCCTATAGGGGACACAGAGGTGTTTTAAACTAACTTGGGATCATTTTGTCTCTTTATAAGGTGTAAAAACATTGATTAAAGTATAAAAAATATGATAATTTGTTCTAGGACCACATTCTTGGCCTCTGATCATGTACATTTAGGAGATAGATCACCCATTCTGACCTCAAGCAACATTGGCAATAAATGTTGTCAACATGCAATCCAAGTTAGAGATGTCTACCTATGGGGCCTCATGCCTAAAAAATAACATCATAAACATGTATGGGGTGGTAATTAATGTCTAAGACCACATTATTTTCCTTTTATCACTCTTGATTATGAGATCGAGCACCCATTCTAGCCTCAAGCAACATTGACAATAATTGTTGTCAACATGCAAGCCAAGTTGGAGATATATACCTATAGGGCCTCATGGATAATGCCTCACATCTCAAACACATAAAGGGAAGTGATTAAAATTTAGGACCACATTATTGGCCTTAGATCACTCCCATTTAGGAGACATAGCACCCATTCTAGCCTAAAAAAACATTGACAATAAATATTGTCAACATGCTAGCCAAATTGGATATCTCTACCTCTAGGGCCTTGTAGATGAAAAATAGCATCAAAAACATATAACATGTGGTGATTAACTTCTAGTATTGAATTATTTACCTTCTATCACTCCTGATTAGGAGACAAATCACCCATTCCAGCCTCAAGATGATATTGAAAACAAATATTGTCAACATGCGAGCTAAGTTGGACATATCTACCTATGGGGCCTCATGGATAAAAACTAGAATTAAAAACACATAGAGGGTGGTGATTAATGTCTAGGAACACATTATTGGCCTTTGAGTACTCCCTTTTAGGATATAGAATACCCATTCCTGCCTTAAGTTGGCATTTCCCTATAAGGCAAAATTGATGTTTTTTAGGCAAACTTTGGATAGGCATAAAATAAAAAATATAAGTCATATCCATGAAATGAAAGAAATATCATTTACATGTATAATTAATATATGTGCACCCTAAATTTCATGAATCTAAAATAATTGACAAATTTGTGGCAAAAAATTATGCGATCAGTCCTACATTTCAACTTTTATATAGTTAAGAGATAGGTTATTTGCCTCCAATAAATATTTCCACTTCCTAAACCTTTGATTATAAATCCATAACTTAAAACCGCATGGGATTTATAAATTAGATGCATTCCTACTATCATATCTTTGAAATCCATACATATACATAATTTTTTAATAATTTTGACCTCAAGTAACATTGACAAATAATGTTGTCAACATGTGAGTTGAGTTGGAGATATCTACCTTTGAGGTCATGTGGATTAAAACTAGAATAAAAAACACATCGGTGGTGGTGATTAATTTCTAAGACTACATTCTTGGCCTCTGAGCACTCCTAGTTAGGATATGAATAATGTATTATGGCCTCAATCAATATTGGCAACAAATGTTGTCAATATGTGAGCCAAGTAGGATATATATACCTTTGGGGCCTCATGGATAAAAAATAGAATCACCAACACATCAGGGTGGATATTAAATTCTATGACCATATTATTGGCCTTCGATCACTCTTGATTAGGAGATAAATCACCCATTCTAGCCTCAAACAACATTGACAACAAATGTTATCAACATGCGAGCCAAGTTATAAATCTCTACCTCTGAGGCCTCATGGATAAAAACTAGAATTAAAAACACATTAGGGTTGGTGATTAACATCTAGTACCATATTATTGGCTTCCAAGCACTTTGGTTAGGAGATAGAGCACCCATTCTTACCTCAATCAACATTGACAACAAATGTTGTTAACATGCAAGCTGAGTTGGAGAGCTCTACCTCTGGGGCCTCGTGGTTAAAAACTAGCATTGAAAACACATTGGGGGTGGATATTAACATATATGACCATATTATTGGCCTCTGATCACTCTTAGTTAGGAGACAAAGCACCCATTCTAGTCTCAAGATGACATTTCCCTATAAAGCAAAAATTTTATTTTTAAGAAAAGTTTGGATGGGCATAAAATGGAAACCATAAGTTTTATCCACTAATCAAAAAAACCATCCTATGCATGTATAATTCCTCTACATGCACCTTGAATCCCATGAATAAAAAATAATTGATGAATTTATGGAAAAAGATTATGTTGTCAATCTACAATGCAACTTTTATGTAGTTAAGAGAGGTTATTTGCCTTTAATAGACAGTTCCACTTCTTGGACCTCAGATTATGAATACATCACTTCCAACACCTAGGGATGTACAAATTACATGCATTTCCTCTATGATGACCTTGGAATCCATGCGGATACATAATTTTGCAACATAGTTTGACTCAAGAATGAGAATGCAAACATAGTTTGATTCAAGAATTAGTTGAAGAAACATATTTTTATAATATCCACCTATGTATGAATGATAGTCTAATGCATTTGATTATGATTATTAATTTAGTATGTTTTTCTCAATTATTTTCATGATAGTTTGAAATATTCAGTCAAATCTTGTACTAAAATAGAGCTCTGAGAATAGTTTTTAATACAAAGCTTATAGTTGGAAAATATATAGGCACAATCACTCATGATCCTCAAAGAAGAAAGTTGTAGGGAATCTATACAGAGATATAGGGTTTAAGTTTAGACCTTGAAGATAAAATTTGCTCAACATGTGTTCATAAACTCAAGCAAGTTTATGTTTCTCATATATAACAGACTAGTAAATTATCTTTTCCTTGATATCTATGCATTTTGGAAGTCTTTATCGATTGAATAAGTGAAGAGGAGGTCAAATCATACCTTTAGGAAAAATAATGGACTTTTGAATTTCCCTAAAACTCAAGTTATGATTATTTTTCACTTGCTACTAGTGATAGAACCCTACCTAAGTTTTAAGTGAGATTTTGGATTTTAGGAAGTTTTAGCACATGTGTATCATGTCAGGATCCTACTCCACCAATAAGAGTATATATATGATTACCTCTTGTATTAGCAACTAAACACGAAATTATACTAGAATGATAAGTAACTATAAATATGAAACAAAACAGGCTATGAGAGACAATACACAATTATATTAATAATCACTCAGAAGAAAATACAATAAAGAAGATGCCACTTCTTCTTCCACCTCAAAGGCTTGCCACACCTCAAGGACTTCTTCCCTCTCTCTCTTACGGTCCCAACACACAACTCAAATACAGAGTTGTTGTTCACCTCTCCAACCAGTCAGTAACAATGTTGCCAGTACACCAAGTACACAACCGTACTCCAAGTAGATCTCCCTCTCCTTGCTACCACCTGCAAATCAATAGACCTTACTCACCATGTAGATATGTCTACACCTTGAAGAACCCTTGTCCTTGCCTCACCAAGTCCTCATGATTCTTCAACCAGTACCCTGGTGGATCTCCTAGTAGAACTTGCACAACCTGCAACTCTCCCTGATCATACACACTCAGCACCCCTTTGGAACTAGGAGGAGCTACTCTAGCTCTCTCTACAAGCTCAATGGCTTTCTAGCACACTTTTCCAATACAACCCATGAGTCTATTATATATATCTCATGCATACAATAATTAGAATTTCTTAATTACAATAATTAGACATGCAACTCAAGACTATAATTAGCCTTTAACATGCAAACTCTCGATTCAACAAACTAACTGTCCGTGCAACGAATAGTTTTGGAACCGCCACAGGTGACCGACATCGGTCCCTATCTGCCTGAAAGTGACCGACATCAGCCAATCTTCTACCGATGTTGGTTGTCTTCAGTTCACACCTACCAATGTCAGTTTCCCTCTGCACTATACTCTACCGATGCCGATCTCCCTAGAACTCAGCAACCTCCTCCATGTTTGTAACAGTTGAAGCTTTTAGCTCCACACCCTAACATATCACTCAAATTGGATCTATATAATGTTTAAAAATAATTGGGATCAAGAAAGCGAAAATCACGACTGCTCTGTGTGGATAACATTTGAAACTAGTTTTTTCTCACCTAGTTGGGCCCCTTGAGTGTGACCGGAGGGATCACGGATCCAATAGAGGCTACTGCCATTGGTAGTGCCTCTAGGGATATATTCAAAAATCTATTAGTGGATAGTCCATCCAACGGATGGAAGAAAGCACTTACAGGTGAAAAGATGTGCCCCTTGAAAAACATGTCGAGCCTCCCTATTACCTCTGAGGGCACGACCCTAAATATCCCAGACGATTTGGTGGAGGAAATCATGGCATCCATGGACCTTACGTTGATAGGTAAGTTTTTTTCATTTCATCCTAATATTGAAATGCTTAGGAAATGGGTTTTGTCTAGGTGGAAAGTTAAGGGTAGTGTTTCGATCACTGCCATGGCAAGAGGCCTATTCCTTTTTAGATTTACGAATAGGGAGGACATGATAACTACTCTTACTGGAGGACCATGGCTGTATGGCCTACATTCTCTTGCCTTATGCTCGTGGAAACTAGGTTTTGATCCTAACTCGGACCTTAATAAGTCTGCTCCTACTTGGGTAAAACTGCCAGGGTTCCCTTTGGAATTTTGGGATGAACAAATTTTCATAGCTATTGGCAATTCTATTGGCCAATATGTCACTACAAATCACACAACTAGAACAAAGTCTAGATGTGTGTACACTAGACTTTGTTTCAATGTTGAAATTAATAGGACTCTCCCTACGTCTATAGAGCTAAACTCTAAATATGGGACTTGGACTTAGCCAATCACTTATGAAAATGTTACCACTTTCTGTCAAATGTGTAAGAGAAAGGGACATTTAATGACACAATGCACAACAAAGCAAAAGGGAAGGAAAGATGATTCCCAGGTTGAAGGGGAGGATCAGGCTCTCAATCACAGAAAGAACAACAAGCAAGAAATGGAGAGTAATGTGGAAAATATTGAAAATATAGAAAAGGGAGAGGAGGAGACAGGGAAGGAGGATATCACTAGTAGTGAGGGAAAAGCTGTCCCAAAAGAAAATATAGTATCAGATGATAGTCAAAAGGCTATATTTAACACATCCAACCCTCTATAAAAATAGACTAATATGCCTAAGGAAGGAGAAAGAGGTAACCATTTGATAGAGGAAGTCAATGAAGAAGACAAAGTTCCAAGAGATGGATAGGAAGAAGTAACTCCAAAAAATCCCACTAAAGGAGAAGCATACTTACAGTTAAATACAGACATTTTCCATGCTCTGGAAGTTGGAGACCAAGTAGGAAACTATTTAGCAATAGGTGAAATAGGACATAGTGGTAGTAATGAATAGGAGGAATGGGTTACCCCAAAGAAAAAGAACCGAAAAGGTAAAAAAATTGTAGATGTTGGCACTGAGCCCAAACAAGGGAGACCAACCCTAAGAGAAACAAGACAAAGAGAGATTGCTAGGGAGATTGCCAGTGGTAAAAAGAAAACAATGGAGACCCAACCCCCCAAACCCTCTAAATGAGAATATTATCTTGGAACTTAAGGGGCTTTAACAGTCCCTCAAAGCATTTTGAGGTTAAAAATTGCATTTTAGATAATAAATTAGATATTTTATTACTCCAAAAAGTCAAGATGAATGAGGAGAGTTTTGCAAAAATTGCTGCCTATATATGGCCTAAGGCGTCTTTTTGCATTAGTCCAGCTAAAGGGGCTTCAGGGGGTATTATCACTATGTGGAATAGTGCTAAAATTTAGGGGTCTCTTATGGCTTATAATAAGCAATTATTGATTACCAATTTCTCTATGAAATCTTTGAACTGGTCGTTGTTCAATGTCTATGGACCGAATAATAGAGCTTTGAGATAGAAATTAAGGATAGACTTGAGCAGTTTTAGGAATAATCCCTAGAACATTAGATGGATGTTAGCTGGATATTTTAACACTCCTCTATACCCTTCTAAAAAACATGGTGGGATTATGGATTACTCGGATAAAATGTTCGACTTTGCTAAATTCATCAATGATTGGGGATTATTGGACATAGAGCTGCAAAACCAAAATTTTACCTAGACCAATAGAAGAAGAGGAGATCAAATGATTCAAGTTAAATTAGATAGATTTCTTATATCAAGCAGCTGGAAGGATTATCATAATATGCATGTGTAGGATTTCCCTAGAACCATGTCTGACCATTGCTCGATCTTCCTCAGTTGGAGAGGACAAGTACAATCCAGACCTTCCCCATTCTATTTTGAAGCTATGTGGATCAAACACAAAGACTTTAGACAAATGGTGGCCCCCAATGGTGGAAAATTCCTATTCAAGGTACTCCTATGTTCAGAACAGTCAAGAAACTTTAGCACATTAAACAAGAAGTTTATGGATGGAATAGATACAACTTTGGGCAGGTCTTCTAGCAGAAGAAAAATATAGTGGGAAAACTCAATGATATACATCAATTGATAGATCCAGGGGATGACTATGAAGACACTTTAGAAGAAGAGAATGCCCTGTCTTTTGAATGGAAGAATCTTATGGAAAGAGAAGAGGTTTTCTGGAAATAGAAATCTCGTGTTCAGTGGCTTAAAGAGGGGGATAAGAACAGTGCCTTTTTTCATCTCTCAATTATGAAACATAGGAAAGCCAACTCAATAACTAAGCTTGTCCTACATAATGGTGACATTTTACTGAGGATAATGAAATAGGGGAACAAGCTAGGGCTTTCTTTCAGAATTTGCTCACGAAAGAAAATAATAATGATAGAATTGATAGACCTATGAATCAATTCATTGATAAAATCCCCTATTTGATAACGAAAGAAGATAATATGGAGATGTTAAAGCCTATATCCAAGGAAGAAGTCCATGTTGTTTTATTCTCCATGGGTGCATTCAAAGCCCCAGGTCTTGATGGCTTTCCTCCTATATTCTTTCAAGAATATTGGGAGATAGTAGGAGCGGATCTCATGGCTGCTGTTCATGATTTTTTCAAATCAGGTAAACTTTTGAAATAAGTTAATAATAGCTTCATAGTACTTGTTCCTAAAAAATCACAACCTTCACACCTTATTGATTTCAGGCCCATTATTCTATGCAACATTGTATATAAGCTATGTACTAAAGTGCTAGTCATGAGGATTCAACCTTTGCTAGACAAAATTGTTTCTCCTACTCAAAAAGGTTTCGTCCTGGGTAGGAAGATTCTTGATGTTGTGATCACCACACATGAGACTATTCACTCCATGGATAAGAGCATAATCCCTGGTATGGCTCTCAAGATAGATATTTCTAAATCTTATGATAGAGTCTCATGGAATTTTCTATTCCAAGTGATCGGAAAATTTGGGTTTAATGATAAAATGTCTCGCTTGATATGGAACGCGGTCTCTTCTGTAAAATTCTTAGTGCTAGTTAATGGTAATCATAGAGGGTTTTTCTCATCCTCAAGAGGAATTCGTCAGGGAGACCCTCTCTCCCCATACTTATTCATCATTATGGCAGAGGCACTGGGAAGATACATACAAGCAAATATAGCCTCAAAAAAGCTAGTGGGCATCAAACCTGCCTCCTCCCTTCATCCTATGGTGGTACAGTAGTTTGTGGATGATACCATCTTCTTTGGCATCTCATCAGTGATTGAAGCTAGAAAATGGAATAATATCTTAAATAATTATGCTAGAGAGTCGGGACAAAGGATAAATTTCCAAAAAAGTAACATGTATTTCTTCAACACTCCCAATGAACTTAGACATATAATCATTGATATATTAGAATGTGTTGAAGCTACCCTACCAGCTACCTACCTAGGTCTCCCACTCTTGGTCAAAGAGGTATCTCCTAGTTTTTGGAATGGAATTGTGGAAAGAACGCAGAGGAAACTTCTTGGTTGGAAAGGGAAACTACTCAGCAGTGATGGTAAACTGCAACTTCTTTGAGATTCACTGCAAGGTATTCCTACATTCTTCCTATCTCTTTTTAAAATTCCTACATATATTGCTGAGAAATTAGAACAGATCCAAAGAAATTTTTTATGGACGGGAGTGGAAGACAAACAGAGAATGTCTTTAGTCAGATGGGAAAAAGTGTGTCTTCCAAAATCTCATGGTGAACTCAATATTAGGTCTATCAGGAACATGAACAAATCCCTTCTCTCAAAAGTTAGTTGGAACCTGATCCATAAAAACAATGATTGGGGGGGAAATAATGTATGCCAAATACATGCATAGCATTGATGATTCCAACTTTATTCAATAGACGAGATTACCCCAGGGATCTGTGATATGGAATAAAATGCTAAAAAGTAGAAGCCTTCTTAAACAGGGAATTAGATGGAAACTTGGAAATGGCTGGCATATTAAATTTTGGGATGATATCTAGTTAAAGGACAAGGCTCTCATCACACAGGGAAACTATGGATAGATTGCTGACTTGGCTACCCAATTTTTTGGAGATAGGGTCAGTGATTATATGGAAAATAACAACGGGATGAGGAGCTAGAAAAATCTATTAGATTGCTGTGATCACCAGACTGAGCTTTTCCCTAGAGTTTGGGAGATCCAATAGTGTGTTCAAGAGATCAAAATCCCTCTCTTCCCCCAAGAGGATGAACAATACTGGTGTCCAGATAAGAATGGATCGTTCTCTATCAAATCTGCTTACCATCTGTTCATTCCTAAAGCTTAGAATAAATATGTATGGAAAAAAGTTTGGAATCATAAACTTATTCAAAAAATTAACATGCTTTGGTGGGTTGCTACTCATAACAAAATCCTTACTCAGGGTAACCTTCAAAAGAGGGGGTTTACTCTTGTTAATAGATGTTTCTTGTGTGGTTCAAAAGAGGAATCAGTTTCACACCTCTTTATCAGTCTCACAATACTTAACAACTTTGGTATTGAATGGGTCTGCAATTCTGACCTTAAAGAAATAATTCTTAGCTAGAATCCAACCTTCACACATCCCTAGCTTATGGAATTATGGAAGCAAGTTTTGCCATGTTTGAGCTGGATTTTATGGAAAGAGCGCAACCACATAATTTTCAGGGACATTGCTAGAAATGCTTCTCAGGTGTTTAACTCCTTTGCTAAGACCATTATGGAAAGTGTTACAACTCATATTCATGTTGCAGAGAAACCCCCATCTCAAATTTAAAACCAAATTGCAGCCAAATGGAAGGTTTTAAACCAGATCCCTAGGTATAATAATCCAAAATGCTACAGAGACTAAATACTAAATGGATCCCCCCTAAACCTAACTGGATGAAAATCAACTTTGATGGGGCATTCAAGTTGGATGGTAAATCTAGTGGAGGAATTATAAGGAATGATAAAGGAGGGATGTCTACTGTCTATGCTGGTTGAATTGGATGCCAAAGCAATAACTATGCTAAAGCAATGGCTTTACTATGGGGATTAAAGTTAGCTATATCCCTAGGAATAAGGAACTTGAATATACAAGGAGACTCTAAGATGGTCATAGATGTCGTTAATAAATCATCAAATTTGGGAATCAAGCTAAAAGACATCATTACTGATATCCAATTTCTTTTGCAAAAGTTTTTTGAAGTTGAGATTTCCCATACCTACAGAGAAGGAAATAGGGTCGTTGATGCTTGTGCCAACCTTGGTTAGCAATTTTCATGTTAGAGGGTGTGGCAACAAGGTGTTCATATTCCCTTAAACATCAGGGAGATCATTCAAAAGGAGATGACTTGTCAAGAATTAGGCACATTGATGACAAGGATAGCTCTCGGAGGTGGTCCACATGGAGAGGGCCATCGGGGATCTCAGAGCTTGATAACCTTAGTACTTTTTTGGTAATCATTTATAATTCATTATATCATGAGGTTGAGGCACGCGGGTCTCATCATGAAAATCAAGGGAAAATAATATTCAAGCATGGGAGTAGACAACGTCATCTCTGCAAGGTATTTCATAAAATGAGCTATCACATCTGCATTCTGCATAAATGGAAACAAGGGTTAGCAACCAGTTCAAAGCTGAAGGCAGAACTTAGGAACTCCACTGCTTGGGTCTACAAATATAGAATGGAGGGAGACTATATTCCAACTGAACCTGTCTCTTGCTATGAATTTAAAGATAATCCACTGGTTTGTCATTATTGTAAAGAAGGGGGTATCAACCCATATCTGGAAAGGCTGAATGGTTATGACGAAAACTTGTTCAAGCAGTTTGTGAGATCTTAGTTAAATAGGTGGGTCACAGTGGGTGGAATTAGTTTTGAAATCTCTAAAAAGGTGATTTCTATGGCCACAGGAATGACCATGCAGGGTATAAAACTTCAAAGGAAAACCAAAATCATGGATATGGCTAGCCATAAATTGTTTTTGGGTGAGGGAGAAGAACTCATCCCATATCAAGGAGGGTTCGAGCATGCTAAACTTTTGGAGCCATGGGATGGAGTGTGCTTCATTCTCATGAAGTACTTCACACTCAAAGGGTGATTTACTAGGTTCTACAATTACCACCTTCCTTTGTTAAATCATTTCAGGTGCAATGTTATTATTAGCTTTCCTTTTTACCTACTCTCCTCTTTATAACACTCTGTCCAAAGGGTGAGAGCTAAAATGGCTAAGAAGCTGGATATAAACCCTATTCCCCTACACCAGGGGCTAATTTTTTACTTATACAACTTTCACCGCACCCTTGAGCCAACCAAAAATATTAGAGTTGATAGTGGAGACATTCCTTCCAACCTGATGTCTGGCGATGCTATTGATGAGTCCTGGGTTTCCCCTGTTCCTACCAAAACAAAAGATGTGTCCTTCTCCACCCCTAAAAAGACCCCTATTGATACCCCTAGATCCTTTGCAAGTAATAAGGGTAAGAAGAGAAAGGTTGATGAAGAAGAAGAAAATATTAAAGAGACCACGAAGGGGACCCACAAGAATCCAGGCAGGGCCACGGGGGGCCAAGGTGGTAAATCTCACAAGCCTTCCAAAATTAATAAGGAAGGCTTCTCCTCCAGAGTGTGAAGGTCAGGGTTGATTGGTGGTAAACCCACCCCGAAGGCCAGATCGATTAATTACTCAGAAAGTGCTTCGGAAGAAGCAACCTAGGAGGAAGAGTCTAAGGAGCTAGAAATCTATGAAATTTTAGAGGACACTGGAGGGAAGAAGGCTACTAGGGATTTTGAGGTTACTGAGGAGCATGGTGCTGACACTATGGGAACTACTAACAATAATGGGAAAATGTATATCAAATAAGTTGGCGAGGGTACTGAGAATGAGACTGATTGGAAAGCTGAAATTGAGGCCCTAAAGGATTGTATTCAGAAGCTAGAGAAGATTTTTGCCAAAGGACTTTAGAATACAATTCTACTGAACATGTCTATGCTGGAAGTGGTGGGTAATACTGGGCATGCTGACAATGTAGAGAATATTGAGAAACTTAATGATCTTATCAAATCAATAGTTATGTAAGGGGAGTCCTCTCTGACTCTAGTCTTTCCATTTCTTGTGTTTTGTTTCTGTTTGTTGTTCTCGGCTAGTGTTGTCGTCTCTCTGAAGGCATATTTTATTTGTTTGCCTTCTTGTCTTTTTTGATTGTAAAGGATTCAACACCTGGTTTTCTGCCTTACCTTATCAAAAACATGTTTAAAAATATTTTTAGGTTTATAAATATATTCACACATGTTGAATGCTCATTCATGAAATAGCTCAGTTTGAAAGTCATTAAGATACCTAATTGGGACTATCTTAAAGCAAATTGGACATGTTTTTGAGATCAATACCCCTGGGAGTCTTCATAAATAATATATTTGGCCAAATGGGTATATAGAATGGTGAAATTATTTTTATATGGTTTATTATATGAAAGTCATCCTCAAAAGTCAATGTTTGAAAGGATACAATGCTTAGAGGGGCAATGAAGAAAATTCTATGTGTAGAATGATTCCATTTCTTTTCAAAATGTTGACAAAGGTTAAATTATCTTGATATGATTAGAATGATAACTTGGTCATGTGGGAAATATATTTGATATGAAATAAATCATTTCTTTGTTAATATTGAAAGGGATAGAGGGATATGTAGCATCATCAAGCAACATTGACAATAAATGTTATCAACTAGCAATCAGACCTACAAGAACCAAAAGCTTTTATTAGCTTTGATAATATGGAATTATCTACTAACGATGCCAACCATGTTAAGGTGGAAGCTAATTTGTCACCACTAATGTCTATAAAAAATATGTTGGTATCTAGTTAAATTGAAATTTATATGTAAAACCTAAGAAATAAATAAAAATTTATAAAAGTAAATGCATTTGTATTTGATAATTCAACATACCTTGGGGGTTTTATTTAAAGAACCACTAATATCAGATCTATTATTTATAGTATCAATAATTTCTTCATATTTATATTCATGAACCTTCCATATAGTCCTTTTCAACAGCCTACACTGATATATGTGTAGCTGAAAATTTGTTGTAAGAACCAAATTTGAATAGTGAAGTATCTTTCTATGTACTTCAAAGTCCTTAAAAAACCACACATTAGAATTTTTTATAGGATAACATAGAAGCCAAGTTTTAGTAACTACAACAAACCCAATGGGATAATGAATGTTTCCCCATCTTTGACTATAGAAGTCAATTTCTATTTTTCCTCTACACACTGGCATAAGTAGTAGTTTATCCCCTCATTATCTTCATCTAAAATAACTGCATAAACATGCCCTACATTGTAAAATAAAACATGATTTAATAACATGGTCTATTGATATATTTACCAAATTTAGTACATGAAACACATGTCAAATATAATATGGCACTTGGTTTTAATAAATTAGGGACATGGTCAAAGTCATATGATGATGTCAGCTATGTAAGTTGTAATGCTGGTGGAACTTGATAAGTGTCAATTGGAAATAGAGGCCTATAACTCCATTCATCCACCAATTCTTGTGACTCACACTCATTCTAAACAAAGTCAATGGATGTATAATAAAATCATGCCGTGTGCCTCGTATAAACCATTGAAAACCCTGTGTTTGAGATATGAAATGAGTGTAACTCACTTGATATTTTTAATATCATACCATCTTTCCAATTTTTCATCACCCATGAGCCAAAAATATCTATAAATAGTGGACTTTTTTTAGCATCATGGCCCATATATTCATTACACCATTTAACTATGTTCTTTACATATGTCAAATCAGTAACTTCTTATAACTTCAACTCCTCTCTTGCAAGTGCTCTTTTGACACATGCTCCTACATCATCATTCTCCCCTTTTCCATGGCTTGCTTCAATGAAACTCCAAATATGTTGTACACTAGTGCTCACATGCATCCTACTCAACTAGTAGAACATCTATGCATTCTTGAATTGTGATGTGTAGTTATCTGACCATATATAATGTTGATTGAAAGTAATGTTCATTTCACTCAAATTTCCATAAAATAACTAAAAAAAACCTTGAACATACTTTTAAAAATGTATATGATTATCATTGACTTAAAAGTGGTACTCCCTTAATATTTTTGAATCATTCTCTGTACTATCAGTTGAATGCATGAATGCTACATGCAAAAAAAGTGAAACCTATACTAGATTTTAGTATTGGGATTGAACCTCTCTTTATGGTTGCAATGTGTAATTCTCTACAAATTAAACTACTAAAATAATATTACTAATCGAGAATGTGTCTTTACTTAAATTAAATTTTTCTTCTATCCATTGAGCTCTGTGTGTATGCCTTCCATACTCATATACAATTTCATCCTTGAATTTGTCCTTAGATTTGGAAATAAGTATTTGTTCTGTAACAAGCTCACAATTTTTATATTTATTTCCATATTTCATTTTATATAACACATATTTATATTTACTATAACCAACCAATTCTTGTCCAATTCCATGCTTACTCTCCTAATGGGTACAAGCTTTCAATTTTGGCAATCCACCACAAATGTTACAACTCCTATCTAAACATGCATTGTTTTAAAATAATTGACCATTGTTTTCTGCCTTACCTTATCAAAAACATGTTTAAAAATATTTTTAGGTTTATAAATATATTCACACATGTTGAATGCTCATTCATGAAATAGCTCAGTTTGAAAGTCATTAAGATACCTAATTGGGACTATCTTAAAGCAAATTGGACATGTTTTTGAGATCAATACCCCTGGGAGTCTTCATAAATAATATATTTGGCCAAATGGGTATATAGAATGGTGAAATTATTTTTATATGGTTTATTATATGAAAGTCATCCTCAAAAGTCAATGTTTGAAAGGATACAATGCTTAGAGGGGCAATGAAGAAAATTCTATGTGTAGAATGATTCCATTTCTTTTCAAAATGTTGACAAAGGTTAAATTATCTTGATATGATTAGAATGATAACTTGGTCATGTGGGAAATATATTTGATATGAAATAAATCATTTCTTTGTTAATATTGAAAGGGATAGAGGGATATGTAGCATCATCAAGCAACATTGACAATAAATGTTATCAACTAGCAATCAGACCTACAAGAACCAAAAGCTTTTATTAGCTTTGATAATATGGAATTATCTACTAACGATGCCAACCATGTTAAGGTGGAAGCTAATTTGTCACCACTAATGTCTATAAAAAATATGTTGGTATCTAGTTAAATTGAAATTTATATGTAAAACCTAAGAAATAAATAAAAATTTATAAAAGTAAATGCATTTGTATTTGATAATTCAACATACCTTGGGGGTTTTATTTAAAGAACCACTAATATCAGATCTATTATTTATAGTATCAATAATTTCTTCATATTTATATTCATGAACCTTCCATATAGTCCTTTTCAACAGCCTACACTGATATATGTGTAGCTGAAAATTTGTTGTAAGAACCAAATTTGAATAGTGAAGTATCTTTCTATGTACTTCAAAGTCCTTAAAAAACCACACATTAGAATTTTTTATAGGATAACATAGAAGCCAAGTTTTAGTAACTACAACAAACCCAATGGGATAATGAATGTTTCCCCATCTTTGACTATAGAAGTCAATTTCTATTTTTCCTCTACACACTGGCATAAGTAGTAGTTTATCCCCTCATTATCTTCATCTAAAATAACTGCATAAACATGCCCTACATTGTAAAATAAAACATGATTTAATAACATGGTCTATTGATATATTTACCAAATTTAGTACATGAAACACATGTCAAATATAATATGGCACTTGGTTTTAATAAATTAGGGACATGGTCAAAGTCATATGATGATGTCAGCTATGTAAGTTGTAATGCTGGTGGAACTTGATAAGTGTCAATTGGAAATAGAGGCCTATAACTCCATTCATCCACCAATTCTTGTGACTCACACTCATTCTAAACAAAGTCAATGGATGTATAATAAAATCATGCCGTGTGCCTCGTATAAACCATTGAAAACCCTGTGTTTGAGATATGAAATGAGTGTAACTCACTTGATATTTTTAATATCATACCATCTTTCCAATTTTTCATCACCCATGAGCCAAAAATATCTATAAATAGTGGACTTTTTTTAGCATCATGGCCCATATATTCATTACACCATTTAACTATGTTCTTTACATATGTCAAATCAGTAACTTCTTATAACTTCAACTCCTCTCTTGCAAGTGCTCTTTTGACACATGCTCCTACATCATCATTCTCCCCTTTTCCATGGCTTGCTTCAATGAAACTCCAAATATGTTGTACACTAGTGCTCACATGCATCCTACTCAACTAGTAGAACATCTATGCATTCTTGAATTGTGATGTGTAGTTATCTGACCATATATAATGTTGATTGAAAGTAATGTTCATTTCACTCAAATTTCCATAAAATAACTAAAAAAAACCTTGAACATACTTTTAAAAATGTATATGATTATCATTGACTTAAAAGTGGTACTCCCTTAATATTTTTGAATCATTCTCTGTACTATCAGTTGAATGCATGAATGCTACATGCAAAAAAAGTGAAACCTATACTAGATTTTAGTATTGGGATTGAACCTCTCTTTATGGTTGCAATGTGTAATTCTCTACAAATTAAACTACTAAAATAATATTACTAATCGAGAATGTGTCTTTACTTAAATTAAATTTTTCTTCTATCCATTGAGCTCTGTGTGTATGCCTTCCATACTCATATACAATTTCATCCTTGAATTTGTCCTTAGATTTGGAAATAAGTATTTGTTCTGTAACAAGCTCACAATTTTTATATTTATTTCCATATTTCATTTTATATAACACATATTTATATTTACTATAACCAACCAATTCTTGTCCAATTCCATGCTTACTCTCCTAATGGGTACAAGCTTTCAATTTTGGCAATCCACCACAAATGTTACAACTCCTATCTAAACATGCATTGTTTTAAAATAATTGACCATCTGATCTTTCACAAAAAACTATTGGAATTAATTATCTTGATAATTTTTGTGGGTATTCCACTCCACACTCTTAAAAAATGTTGTTAGTATGTAAAGTACAATGAACATTACGAAAAATATCATAATGCATAGAAAATTCAACATGTCGCCTACAAAAACTAGTGTGTGTATGATTATTTTTCACATAGAAGGGTCTGGCCATTTCAAAATACTTTGAATAATAGAAATATGTGGATATTTTTCAACATATTTGAAGTACAATTATGTTTGAGTCATATCCAAAAAATGTTTAGGATGCGGTTCATAGTTATGAGAACCAACTCTTATTTTCACTACATCTCTAATATTAGGTGATACCTTTGCATTATCTTTCCAAAATTATACAATTAAATCTTTTAGGGAATCATCTATAGCCTTCCATTCCTATGGGAGTCTACCAGAGAACACCCACAAGTCATTGTTACCATCAACATCAAGTTTTATACATTTTCCAATTATTTTCATTAGTATTTTTCCATTTATATGTAAAGCTCAACTTGTTTTTGTAATCAATAATTAATTATTTGTTCTACCACTTACCAAATAAGTTTTAATAACATGTTGGGCAATGTTACCATCTTTGGTATTATTCACACCTACTTGATGGTATGCATTATGAAAATTTTCAATAATTGCCTTGTTTACACCATCAATATTAGATGTTCTCAGTCTTAGGGTATTCATTGTAGGTCTCATATTTTTTAATTTCATCAATATAACAAATAATTGACATATTTTAGTTTTATTTAAATCTTGAAAGTGTCAATCCCAAATTATTTCAGCTTTTCTTCTCATATGGTGCTCAGACAATTTTTTAGGCATTGGTTTCAAAATGGATTCATCAATTTGAATTAAATACACTGGTTTTATTCTAAAAATCCTAGGAGGTGTTATTAGTGGTATATTTGATTGATTTTTTGTTTCCATATTACTTTCTTCATTAGTAGGTTTTTCATTCAATGATGTTCCCATATGTTTTCTTCATTGTAACTTTCTCCATTAGGTGTTTCCATATTAGTTTCATCATTAATAGTTTCTCCAACATGTGTTTCCATGCAATTCACATCATCATGCATACTATCATCATCATTAAAATTTAAAATAGTAAAATTTGAATGTTTAATTGCATTATAATTGGGTATACTATTAGAATTGACAATTGGACTTTCATAATTTAGTATAACATCATTGTGTGTTTCATCATTATTTATGACAATTAATGCATTAGGGATAATAGACTTACCTATATGAATCTTTATAATTTATTTCCTTTGTTTTTCTCACATCACTTCTAATTCATTCATCATTTTTCACTTTAACTTCTTCCTACTATTATGAAATCCATCACCCATGATTGTACAAAGTTTTTAACTTTTGAGGGCAAGGACAAAAATCCAATTATTCCATAATAGACTTGCTTTCAATGTGAAGTACCAAGTAGGGGCAACAATGCAATTATTCCAAAATAATTAAAAATAGTCCTATGTAGTCTTCAGTCAACCATGTGAGTAGACAATGATTTACACTTTTGAGAATGTAGACAACATTGTAATCATTTACAATCGGATCTATAATGTATAGAATGCAATAGAGCAATGGACAATACTCTTAAAGTAAAAAATGACTGTTGGTTTTTTTATTTTTATTATTAATGAAATAATTACATATGTGTTAAAATTGCATGTGTGGTAATAATGTGTACATGGTATTTAATGTATATAAAATACCCTAAGCCCTAACCCTAAACACTAAATAATATACCCTGGTCCATAATCCTTATACCATATACCCTAAACCTTAAGCCCTAAACCCTAAGCCCTAAACACTACCCTAATCTATAATCCCTATATCCTATACCCAGAAACTTAAACCCTAAACCCTAAGCCCTATGCCTTATACCTGAAACCTGAAACCCTAATCCCTAAATCCTATGTACCCTATACCATAAACCATACACCTTAAACTATAACCCTAAATCCTAAGCCCTAAAGACCCTAAAATATAAATGGTAAAATCTTAAAGCTCTAAACCAATCATTTCAACCCCAATTAACATCATTTAGACTAAGAAGTTGGTTCAAAGGGATCAGTTTGGCCCAAATCACATCATTAATTACCCTGATTGACTAATTCACTCAATATATGATGACATGGGGGATAATCAAACCAAAAAACACATTACATGTTCATAAATAGGTTCAAGCAACTCAAATTATCTTTAATTGCCTTCATGATTTCACCTTATACCCTAAATTATAGATTGTAAGCCATAAACCCTAAGTAATTTAAACCCTAATCCCTAGTTTACCCTATACCTTATCTACCCAAATGTACACCTTAAACCCTAAATATTTAGCTATGAAATTAATATCCTTTACATTAATAATTAGGTTCACAAAGCTTAATTTGGCCCAAATCACATCACTCAATGCCCCAATTTATTAATTTACTCAATCTGTGGTGACCTAGGGGCTAATTGAGCCTAAAATCACATTTTATAGTCATTAATAGGTTCAAGGATCTTAAATTGGTCTCAATTACCTTTATGATTAGACCTTATTCACCCTATGCCCAAAAAAACATTGTGGTCACGAATAGGTTCACTCAACTCAAATTATCCTCAATTTCCTTCATGATTAGACTCTAAACCCTAAACCTTATCTTGCATATACCTAAAACTCTAATCCCTAAACCCTAAATTGTAAACCCTAAACCAAATGATTTAGCCATGAAATTAAAATCCTTTATAGTAATAATTAGGTTCATATGGCTCAATTTGGCCCAAATCACATCGCTCATTGGCCCAATTGACTAATTTACTCAATCTATGGTGACCTAGGGGTCAATTGAGCCCAAAATCACATTATGTAGTCACAAATAGGATCAAGGATCTTAAATTGGTTTCAATTACCTTTATGATTAGACCTTATTCACCATAAAACTTTAACCCTAAGCCCAAAAACACATTATGGTCACAAATAGGTTCAATCAGCTCAAATTATCCTTAATTACCTTTGTAATTGGACTCTATACCCTAAAACCTATCTCTTATATACCTAAAACTGTAATCCCTAAACCATAAATTGTAAACAATAAACCAAATGATTTATCCATGTAATTAACATCCTTTACAATAAAATTAGTTTCAAAGTGCTCAATTTATCCCAAATCACATCACTTATTTTCCCAATTGACTAATTTACTCCATTTATGGTGATCTGAGGGCCAATTGAGCCCAAAATCATATTTTTTAGTCATAAATAAGTTCAAGGAGCTAAATTGGTCTTAATTTCCATTATGATTAGACCTTATTCACCCCAAAACATTAACCCTATGCCCAAAAAACACAATGTGGTCATAAATAGGTTTAATCATCTCAACTTGTCCTCAATTACCTTCATGATTGGACTCTAAACCCTAAACCATATCTCACATATACTTGAAAATTTAACCCCTAAACCCTAAATTTTAAACCCTAAACCAAATGATTTAACTATAAAATTAGCATCTTTTGCAATAATAATTAGGTTCACAGTGCTCAATTTGGCCCAAATCGCATCATGCATTGCTTCAATTGACTAATTTACTCAATCTATGGTGACTTGGGGGCCAATTGAGCCCAAAATCACATTCTGTAGTCATAAATAGGTTCAAAGAGCTTAAATTGGTCTCAATTTCCTTTTAAGATTAGACATTGTTCCCCCTAAAACATTAAACCTATGCCCAAAAACACATTATGGTCATAAATAGGTTCAATCATCTCAAATTATCCTCAATTCCCTTCATCATTGGAATCTAAACCCTAAACCCTATCTTTCATATACATGGAATTCTAATCCATAAACCCTAAACCAAATGATTTATCATGCAATTAACATCCTTTATGGTAAAAATTAGTTTCACAAGGCTAAATTTGGCCCAAATTGCATCACTAATTGCCCTAATTGACTAATTTACTCAATTTGTGGTATCCTAGGGCTAATTGATCCCAAAATCACATTCTATAAGCACAAGTAGGTTTAAGGATCTTAAATTAGACTCAATTACCTTTGTATTAGACCTTATTCACCCTAAAAAATTACCCCTATGCCAAAAAATACATTATGATCACAAATAGTTTCAATCAACTCAATTTGTACTCAATCACCTTCATAATGTGACTCTAAACCCTAAACACTATCTCACATATACCTAAAAATATAATCCTTAAACCATAAAACCTAAACCAAATGATTTATTCATGTAATTAACATCCTTTACAGTAAAAATTAGGTTCATAATGCTCAATTTAGCCCAAATTGCATCACTCATTGCCCCAATTGACTAATTCATTGAATCTATGGTGACATAAGGGCTAATTGAGTCCAAAATCACATTTTATAGTCATAAATAGGTTCAAAAGCTCAAATTGGCCCCAATTGCCTTTGTGATTAGACCTAATGCATCCTAAAACATAAAACCTATGCCTAAAAACACAATATGGTCATAAATCTAGGTTCCTTAATTACCTTCAAGATTGGACTCTAAACCCTAAACCCTATATCATATACATATTAAACTCTAATCCTTAAATTGTATACCCTAAACCAAATTATTTATCCAAAATTAACATCCTTTATAGTAATGTTCAATTATTTTCAAAAGAAACAATTTGGTCTAAATAACATCACTCATTTCTCCAATTGACTAATTCACTCAATCTATGGTGATGTAGGGGCTAATTAAGCCCAAAATCACATTTTTTAATCAAAAATAGGTTCAAGGAGATTAATTTGGCCCTAATTACCTTTATGCTTACACATTATGTACCCCAAAACATTAATCATATGCCCTAATCCCTAAAATCTAAGCCCAAAACCCTAAACCATATATCATAAACTCTTAAAACTCTAAACAAATCATTTTATCCCCTAAAACAACATTTAATGTTTACCCCATTGCATTTGTGATTGGAACTTATACCCTAAAACCTAAACCCTATATACCCTAATCCTTAAGCCCCAACTTAGAAGTTTTGTGTATGCGGTAATTCCACATATGTGATAATTCTGCATACACGGTAATTCTACGTACATGATAATTGTAAATATGTAATTCCTTACCATGACATTTCAACATATGCTTTAACACTTGGGAATGGCTTAGATTCTCAATCCTCAAACATGGACCTACAACACACATAATTGAATGCGTGTTTTCTACCAATAATAACAAAAGCTAACTTTGCCCATACTAGTCACTATCTATTTTATATAATTTGTCCTTGAAAATAATACTGCAACATCGACTAAGTCTCCTCTTTCTAAATATATGATTTTTTTAATATTTTTATTGCTTTAAGGTTATTATTTATATTTGTTGACTAAGTATGTCTTTTATAGTTCTATATGCTACAATTATTTATGTTCATCTTTGTTTATGTATCTTTTGATTCATTGATCCAAACCAGGAAAAAAACATATGTTTGTAAACTAGACCTAATTCTATACACATTTATAAGAAAAATTTAATTTTTGCTAGTTTTTGAGGTAGTTAGGGGTACACGATCAGTTATACATTTTTAATCATATTTTAGGGTATACTGACTTGTGAAATTAGTGCAAAAAATATTCATTAATTAATTTAAAAAAAAAATTATGTTGCAAACTAGATGATCTTACCTAGCTTTCTACCAAAGGGTTTAAATAAAAAGCAAATGATGCTGAAAAATTGTGGGGTACACATATAACTATCTAGTATGATTTTTCTAAAAAATAGTACCACCTCTTTAAATTCTTGATGTTTGACCTACTCATACATAACCATTTCAAAAATAAAATAAAATAGAAACTAGACTCAAAATACTACATTTCATCTCCTTATGACATCTTCAAATTATGAGTGTAGATATCTCAAATAATCATTACAAGTTAAGGTTTTGTGTTCTTCAATAAAAACATGTCCACTTCATACCCCATTTTGGCCCCCCAATTCCCTACACTTACCCACCACCACCATTCTTCTTAACTTTTACAAGTGAAAACATCATTGGCAACCCTTTACGAATGTAGTAAAATAATTATATTTAAAATACAATAATAAAATAGGTTGTAAAATTGATACACTCGCTAAATCAAATGATAATTCATTTCTTATAAAAACGGATTTAGTCACATGTACATGTTATATAGATATCACATCAATGCATTAAGACAAATGCTATGTAGTGATGAATTGTTACTAAGAAAAATCATAGATTATTTTTGTTTAACAAAAGTTCAGAATAGAGGAAATGCTCATGATCATTGGTTAATTACAGACAAGATAAGGACTGATATATGGAAAGGATAAAAATTCAACAATTGTATATTTTATAGATAGGCATATAACTTGTGATACTAATATTTTGGAACATGACCTAGCCAAATTGCATATACACAATCATACTAGTAGCTATAGAAAAAAGGAAACAAATTGTAGATACACCTTTCCTCAACTACCAATGCAAGAAATAATAATACTTGAATCTTCTGAAGAATAAAAATAAATTGCAAAAGTAGTATCAAAGCAAATTTATTTTTTACTAAGCATAAAATGGTATACTACTTTTGATGATTTTAAAACTTTCTTACATGACCTTAACATGAATATGTATCAGTACATACTAGAAATACAAAATAAAATTAAACAACCCACCATTTTTCATTTTCTTTCAGCACAAGGATAGTACCAACTTCTTCCTATACAATATTGGACATTTTTTAATGGAAAAACTGTTATTATTTTTGAAGGAGATATTTTGATTGTTTATGGCCCTACTCATACTACAAATACTTATTCTCTAATTAAATTAGAGATACTGCATAATGATTTAGTTGATGTTCATGGTCAAATGACTGTAATGATTAATATCAACAATAAATTGATACAAAATTTTGAAACATGCATAGCTCCAAGTAATAACATTCATATTTTTGACTTTTTGATCAAAGAAAAATAAAATATGAAAGAGGATGTGTTGCCTTCTGTTTTATGCTAACTAAAAATTCAAACATACAAAACATACCTGTAGTTTTCAAAACATGAAAACTCACACTTGATAGTGAAATTATTGATATTGTGGACTCAAATGATTCATATCAATTGCATCATTTGGAGCTTTGATTACAAGTTGTCAATAAATAAATACATAGTTAAACTTGCATTTCAAGGATGGAGAAACAAAACATAACACTACAATTGTAAGTCTATTTTTATTTTCACATTACTTTCACTTGAATTAAGGTTTTATCTAATTTCAAATTAATTACAACTACTTTCTTTCAGATTCAGCTCAGTGAACAACATCAGCCCTTGTGCCATGAAATATAGGTTCAGCTAATGTTAAAAAAATACATGTCTACTTTTTACAAACATCATTTTCAAAGGCCCAAAAGGCTCTTGAACTTTTTGAGAAAATTTTGTTTCTTTTATTGAACCTTTGGCTAAAAAATGCATTGTGAAACACTTTCAAATAATCATAACAACAAATATTAAGACAAGTATTCATTTTCTTCCTTTTTTTTGTTGGCTAGGAACAATTTAGAGTTACGTTTTCTTTATTTATTAATTATGATAAAATAAACCATTGGCTAATAGTAAGATCTACAAGCCATGGGAATGCTAAAATCAAATAATATTTACTTGGTTCCCTTCCAATCAATATGTAAATCCTATAACAATGTAACTACAACAGTGAATGTTCATGTTAATGATTCTTTACATTATTCAATATGCTCTCCAAATTCAGGACTTTCCTATGTTCATGCATTGATATGCAATATCCATACAAAATATGTTAAAATTGAATGCATATTTCATAAACCAATACTTGAGACTTTGCTACCAGAACTAACAACAATATCATTTAAACAATACAAGGAAGACATTTCAGCAATTGTATTTCTATTACACAAATTTCAATTAAATGTCACATTCACAATTGCAATGGATAATATTGTTTCTAATATTAAACGAGAATGAATCATGATTCTAAATCAATAAGTTACTTACATTCTTGCTTTACATAAAAAATTTTCAACCTCAAATATCTTGATTTACATAATTGTTTTATAACTTTAGATAGCTATTTCTACACTTTACTATACTTCTTTTTCTTGTTTTCCTTACTTTTGACTTTATGATATAACAATATTTTAAAGACACAATAATGACACTTTTTGGACTTTGTTAATTCTTACATAATTAGGTTGACTAGCTATATTGTCTAGGTCGTTACTTTAAAATTATTCCATATTTATATCTAGACATCTAAACTCTTTTCTTTTCCCATCATTGTCAAGTATTCACAATTGTAATAGTTAATAGCTACAACTAATATACTAATCAATGTCGATATGTTACATAATACTTTTCAAACAACATAAATATGCAAATATCCAAAACAATATATTTTAGAACATTGTTTGTATATGATTCCAATTCATGATTTGAATTTATTTGCATGCATATAATCTAGAAATAGTACATTTTTTTAAATTTTTCTTAACACATGCCAAGAGTTTAGAAACATGGCATAGCACATTCATTTAGCACAATATTTTAACTCATCTTTTGCACTATTTTTTATTCAAATTTTGGTGAAATAGTTTTATACAATGATCAATGGATTTATAACATGTTCAAAAGCTTTACAAAATCATATTTTTCTATTCAATCCATGCCCTTGAAGTTGACCAAGTTTTCCAATAATGTTTAACCAACCTCTTTTTCCAAAACCATGTGATAGGCTGCTTAGTTTGGAGAAGACTTCATTCAGCTGTAAGATTTGACATATTATTGAATATTAAAACCTTTTTTTTGTTTAATATTTTGCCTTTTGAATTCTTATCAAGTAGAAGGAAATATCCTTATTGATTATGTCATTGCTTTATGCTTACATCATCTTTAGTATTTGTTCTTTAGTAAAGCACTGACAACCTTTCTACTCGATGTCATTTCATTCACTTTAAGTTTTACTTGTTAAAAAAATAAGTAAAATGGCATCATGCTTATAGATTAGGTCATGTTCTTTATTTCATTTTATAAAATATCATGTTGTATTATAGTTTATAGTGTTGGAATTTGTTTTATAGTGATTAAATATAACAACCCCACTATGTTAGACATAGAAAAATGATTTTTTTTTTAAAATTAAACATATATACCATAAATAGATTAGACCACGAGAATCTAAACAAAGATCATATATATACTCAAGTGTGATAATAGTAAATACATATTGCATCTTATATCACAGATCCTTAATGTCATGAAGACACTACATAGATTGAATATAGAAAGTAATTACATCAACTCTACAACCATTGTTATCAATATACAACAATAAGTAACCACAATTCTTCATGACATTATTTAATAATAAATACAACACAATACAATGTACATATAAGATACATGGATCTCTTGGAGCATACTTCTTGAACTCAAGTATCTATGGAAATCTCAAGTGTCATCTCGATAAGTAGTACTGTTGTGGGGAGGGAGAACATCATTCAGGCACTTTTTCACACCAACCATGGACCAATAATTCCCTACACTAATCTTTTTAGTAAATGGCTCTCTTTTCATGGATGAGTGGATAGTGATGGCATGGGAATCTAGAGAGACAAGCAAGTACCTGTTTGTTGTATGATTTATAAACTAAACATGTAGTATATCATAGAAAACCATTCTATTTCGAGATATTGCACAAACATGTAAATCATACTCATGAAATAATAATGTATCACTAAACATATTTTGGCCTAAATTTTTATAAATAATAATGATCAATAGATAAATCAAGTTCATACACACCACTTGATCAGACTGCCTTCATATGTCATTGCGATACTAATAAGCTAGTGAAGTCCATCTCACCCCTTACTCCATATCAGCAATGTAGATTGGTCAAATACAATCCAACCACAATATTTATTTAATTTACATCCTACTAGAAAACACATCATATAACATGCTAAACATAAGAGTAACCAAAGCATAGATTTATTTCATCAAATATATGAATGAATCTTACATTATTTTCTATCCCATATTAGCTATTATGACTACAATTTATACCACCTAGTTAATCACACATTTAAATATATATATTTTAACTAGCAAAATTAGTTTCTAAACATAATACACCCTATGATAACCCATATTACCATGGTCTAGTATTCAAAGACATAATTACTAATTTTCTACAATCAATCATATAAAATAATCTTAAAAACATGGAAACATAAGAAATTATTCAAGTAACGTAGATATAATAAAGCAAGTCATAGTTTCCATGGAACACACTAATATATTGTCATAGCATTCATTAAACTAACAAAGGTTGTATGCTTACATACACGAATCCCTGCCAATAGTCTCAAAACACGTTATTCATAATAATAACCAACAAGCATACATTAACCAATTCACAATAAAACAACTATGTACCATCATGTATCTAAGAAATATTTTACTCTACCATAATAATATATATCTCAAGCTTAGTAAGTAATATAACCAATATTATATGTGTCCACTATAAATATCTATGAATATTCAAATAGTTTTCTTAGTGAGGAATCAGGATGAGATATTTAATTCAATTTGTTTATAGGCTCTGTAAACAATTCAGGGTGAAAAATCATGTGAATCGATATATGTCCTTTTAGCTATTTTTTTAGAATGGAGCCCTATTTGTTGCAAATGACCAAGATAAGAGTTAATTAGTTAATCATATGTTTATTGCACATGACCAAGATATAAATTAATTGGTTAATCTTAATAGTTATATCTCTTATAGTAGGGATCTAAGAAACTAGCAATGGGATGGAAGAGAGTGTTTCTTTGAGTACTAATCTATACATCGAGGTAGGGGATTCTTATGTACTTGATACATCTCAATTGAGTTGTACCCTTTAAGAGTTACACATATTTTTAATTACTCGTGAAATATGCCATAGAAATGTCAAAGCATTTTTCATTAGTTTATAAAATAGGGACCATGCATTCATTTGACCATCTATGAAGCTACATTTGTGGAATATATAAGCTCATTGGCTCCTTGAAGACTGATTATCTTACTGAATCATCAAGCATTTTTAGCATTATGATTATTTGTTGCACATGACCAAGATAAGAGTTTGTTAATCATATGTTTGTTTCACATGACCAAGATAATAATTAATTGGTTAATCCTAATAGTTATATGTCCTCCAATAGGGCTCCAAAAAACTAGAAGTGGGATAGAGGAGAGTGTTTCTTTGAGAACTAATTTATTTATCAAGGTAGGTGTTTCCTTTGTACTTGATACATCTAAACTAAGTTGCACCCTTCAATAATATCAACTACATATCATGACCATATAAATATGGCATATTTTATTTTATTTTTAGAAAAGTTAGTTTTTATTTTTCTACCATGATTAGGTGGTTACAAAGATCATCTATATATAACAAGAACAAAGTACATGATAACTAGGAATCTATTATACAATTTATGCCTGTTAAATGCCAAACATTCATGAATTCTACCATTTTAAGCACATTGATTATAGGTTGGTTTTAATGAATAGAGATATTTCCAAGATCTATCCACATATTCAAGGCAATTAAAATCCCAAATTGCAGAGTAACAAGAGAAAAATTTCAGCTTTACCGCAAAGGTATTGGCTTTCTATTTTTCTTGTATGTGATCTATTGGTGTTATCTTGATTTTTATTTGGTTGTTCTTCATTTTAAAGACACAATGAAGGGTTTTCAATCTTAATTGGTGTCATGTTTTTACAATAGCCTATGAAAACTTTGATTGGGTATTTTGTTTTAATTTTCCATGTGCCTTAAATTTAGTTAATTTTCATGGTAGATAGAAACACTAGAAATAGAGTGGAATTCATTTGAGAAAAAATTGAGAGACATGATAAGGTGGCAAGTTTATTATGGTTTTCATTTTTTTCCTAAAAGGTCATTTTGCATAATAGGAAACTTTGTCAAATCTCAAACCCATGGTTTTAATTGAAATAGAAAATGGAGTAGTAATTTTTCTATTTCCTATTTATAGGAATAAAATGAGCTTACTTCATTGAAAAAGGCTCTACAAGATATGTTTATTGAGAAAGATGTTACAATCATAGCACAGGTAAAAATGAGACTTGTTATTTTGATGTTTGGTTCTATTGCACTGGATATCTATAATAATTATTATTCTAGTTATTATTTTTATATGTAGGAGGGTCTATCAACACAACTTCAAGTGGCGAAAAAAATATCTTAGGGAAGCAGAGGAAGAGCAATATAAGGTCAATATTGGTTTTTTATTTCATTGATTCTATTTGGTTTTACAGTTTGTGAATCCCAGTGGTTCCACTTTCCATCTTTTAGTAAATTGTTTATCTTCTGTAGGTTGAAGAAGATGTTACTTTAAGAGAAAAACTAGTTTTTTTGCAACAACAACAATAACATTCCATCTGTATCTGTTATGCTAGAACACTTTAGGGCCATGAAATAGGAAATGACCCACATAAAGGTTGAATTATAGGTAAAAATATGTGAGCCACTTTATACATACAATCTTTAAATGTTTATCATTAGATTATTTTCTTTAGTTTGACATGCTAGCTTATGTTTAGGAATCTGTGAAGCTAAGGCAATAAGAACAACAAAAGCTAGCTACATAGAAAGAGCATTTTGCTCTCATCATGGCAGAAATGTAATAACTAGAAGAACTACCCATAAATTCAAGGTCAGGGATATGTATGGTTGAAACTAAGCAAAAACAAGCTTAGAGGAGCTAGGAAGAAGTTGTGAGAATCTAATATGGCCCTTTCAAACCACACAACAATTTTTCTAAAATGCATTCAATATGAACTTGCCAAGCTACTTGAACATTTATTTGATTGTGTATGTTAATTATTTTCACCCTTGATCCTAATTAAAGCTATTTCTTTGATGTAAGGATTTTTTTAATGGAGAATCTTTGTTAATCTATGAATATTCCATTTTTTGAAGTTGACATTTGGCAATTTTTATGGATTGGCTGACAAAGCAAGATCACCTAATTTTTTGAGGTTGAAGTTAATTTTTAAGGTAGGTTTGCCTACATTTCAATATAAATTCCATCATATAAATGTAGTTCACCAGTACCTCCAAAGCCAATATGGAGGCATTCTCCACATACCACCAAATGATAATAACCTTCAAAGTCCATTGTTATACACACTATTGAATGATCACAATGGTTCAATTTGTCATCTAATGACATCAACCTATCATCAAGTGACAATAACCTATCATTGGATGATAGTAATTTTTTTGGGACAATAGTGAAACTGCAAGGCATTGTAGGGATTTGGGTGACTTTAGGAAACATATTAATGGTTTATATTTAAAAAACATTATTTGTAACTTGAAACAATGATCTTTAGGTCCTTGGAGGGATTCAAGAATAAATAGGGTACAACAAGGTATGCATCAAATTTTGTAAAATAATTATTTAATATTTTTAAATGTATTATTATTTACTACTCATTTAATTATTTTTTCCCAAGTTATAGGCTACATTCATATAACCGTAAGCTACTTCTAGATGACCACAAGTTGCATTTAGATAATCATAGGTATTCAAATAACCATCGGTTACATTCAAATGATAATAGACTACCATCACCCAATGATAGCTTATAGTCATCTAATCATATCTCATGGTCATTCGAATACAACTTGTGATCATCTAGCGGTAGCCTATGTTCATCTAGATGTAGCTAGCAACTAGGTGGCTATAATCTACTATCGTAAGTCCTCATTCATCTATCAATCATATTTATTTGGTGTCAACCATCTTGCATCTATGATTCCATAGGCTTGATTATATGGCTTTTTTTGAAAATATTAAAGTGTTTGAAAATTTTAAAAAATGAAATAATCTATTATCTTATTTTAGCCAGACACAAAACTTAGTTACTAAATCTGTAATTAACTAGTATTTTTTATTTATTCACTTTTGTGTTAAAGTTAAATAATAATTAAAATGTCCACAACTATTTTGCATGTAACCCACTGATAACTCTTTTGAAGATATGACTCCACAGGAATATGTACCTAGGTATAAATTTAAAATGTTAAATAGAGGTACTAAATTGTAAAATACTATATATTTAATTAATTAAATATTCATATAAATATTCAATTATAATGACAAGGTCTACAACAATATTACATGCATAACCCAATGATAAAGGTATTGAAAATATCCCTGAATTGGAAAACATACCTAGATATGAAGTGCCAAATAGAGGTACTAAATTATAAATATTATTTTGTTTATTTATAATTTTGTATTGGCATTTATTAAAAAGTAATCAGTCATACAACCTTTTTTAATTTAGATTTCAATGATAAAATTATCAAAGACTTGTATAATGATTTTAAATATATATACCTCCCTCGAAAGAAGTCACTTGGAAAGAAATATCCCTTGTCCCACTGAATTTAAGGAAAAGGAGATATGACATTATAGGTAGTGGTGTCGATAATGAGTTCCTAACACCAAATGAGATATCTTCTCACCCAACATAATATTCATATGAGATTGTTATGCATCCAAAACAATCTCTAGTTGATTAAGGCACAAAAAAAAATTATGTAGAAGAAGAAAAATACATAGACAATTGGAAGGTCATTTTAGTATGAGTAGGCATCTAAATACACATTCATTGAGCTTGTAGAGCCAAAACATAGTACTGACACACCAAAAAAATGTAAATGTACAATATGCAATTAAAAACTTGGAAAGGATCACAAAATGCAACTCAAGTTGGACACAATTAATAAAAATTATGGAAAAATATATGAGTCGGTAAAAGATAAAGATAAAAACAAAAAAATAGTGAGATGGAAAAATACAAAAGAGTGCATGCATCAATGTTACACAATATGGTATCATAATCATTAATGACACCTTATTAATAAAAGAGGAATAATTAAAGCTCAATTCAGAAAAGTTGTTTAGTATAATTTGCTTGCCAATATACAGTTTTCAACTTTATATCACATTCTAAAAAGAGGAAGAACAATCTCTAATTTTTTAGATTACAAGATTTTATTTCAGCATATTAGATTGCATAACATTCTACATTCACATTGGTCATATACTAGTGCTTGGGAGATGGCAAAATGCTTCATAATGATTGAAAAGGAGGATTTAAAAGAAAAAGTAAAAGCAACAAGGTTTATATCATTGTTCATTGATGAGGTAAAAACTATTGACAACACACGATGGGTATGCATGCACGTTTATACATTTTAGAACCATTCAAGGCAACCTCATCTATTATCTATACATAAAATGACTAAAAATTATAATGCTAAATCCTTTGCAAATTGGTTATTTTTAATTTGATGGATATTGTTGGGATGAGTTACCATGATATCGGTACCAAATTGGTGTGTGTTGGTGCATCAGTGATGCAGGGGAATAGAATAGGTCCATGTGTTCACCTACAAATATTAGATGCCCCATATATGACTCCAATCTATTGCATGGCACATAGAATGAATTTTGCTTACAAAATTATAAACACATTCAAAAATGTCATAAAAGTGGAGGATCTTATCTATGACTTGCATGTGTACATGTCATGCAATCCAAAAAGGTTTTTTAAGTTTTATAAAAATTTGTAATTGGAGTGACTGATGAAAAAAAACTATTAAAATATGTTGATATTAGATGGATTTTCATGTATGAGCCTACATGTATAATATTTGAATAATATCAATCATTGACAGGTTTTCTATATAAGTATAGGATGGAGGTTGACAAGGCAAAATATCTATTGAAACGTTTGACATATTTTAAAACTCTGCTAACATTATGTGGTATTCTACCCATGTTAAAATAAATGCATTGTGTTCCATCTTAATTCCGTGCTAAGCAAACTAATTGACTATCCATGGATATTTATAGTTGATACATCTGATTAGGTTATATGTTGAGTAAGCTTTAAGATATATGATGTTATGGAATAGTAGGATATTACTTAGGTGCATGTTTACATTATTGTGAGTTAGTTGTAGTGTGTGTTTATATTACAAACATGTGGATGTATTATTTTAGTTATATTTTATGTTGTATGGTTATCATGATGATGTGATCTAACCACCTACTTGTTGTGAGGTTGATGCAGGAGAACTCATCCTTCAGAGCATGATCAAGGGAGAGCATCATCAGAGAGGGTGATGTAGATGAAGATGTCAGAGGATGATAAAAAAATTGACTAGAACCCTACACACGCCAGATAAGTAATTCATGTTAGATGCATCATGGAATGGTTAATGTAGTATGTTTTAGATGCTACTTATATTTAGATAGTCATTTGTACATAATTTGGTAACATAGTCTAAAATGACTATTTAGAATTTGCCTTTTATAATTTGTGTGTGTGACTATTAATGTTTTCAAAAAATATAAAATTGTGTAATTAATGCAAATTTGAGGTTAATGATTAATAGACTTATCATTAAACTATTTTGACATTTAAGATGCTAATTAAATTAGTAAATTACATATTTTTATAATTAATGTTAAAAATAAATAAAAATTTATAAAATTACCATTTGAGGGAAAAAATGGAAAAATAATAATAAAATAAAAAGAAATAAATTGATCTAAAATAAATAAAACTAATTGAAAGAAAGACAAAAAAATAAAATAAAATAGAAAAGGGAGATCTTTAAAAAAAAGGTAGGCAAGCTTTAAAGAAGATAATGGAAAGTTCTTAAAAAAGGGGGCTTGAATGATGAAAAACATTAATAAAAACTGATAACAAAAGATCAATTTTGAAAATAAGGTTAAGCCATAGTGAAGTGGAATGACGCATGTTACAATTTAAGAAATTCGTGATGCAGAAATGGAGCATGTTCTTACTCAACTGAGAGTGGCGAACATAAACTTGGTATCAAGAAATCATTTAGACACTGAAATAATTAGTCTCTGTTAATGACCAAACTCATGTGATGCCAACACCTATGGAAAAATCTCATTCAAACTCCCAACATGCAATCTGCAGGTTTGACATATTGGTTTTGATGAGCAGAGGTATATATGATGCTTTTTGTTTTGTGTCTGTGAATTTGATTCTAGTATATTCATTACTTATTTTTATTATTTATGGATAATAACACTATATGCAATTACCATTGCTATATGTAATTGATTTATGTGGCTTTTTGTGTGTATAACACTTTATATATACATTTTTATTATTTACATGGTCATTGTGTGTAAATCATTGTAATCATGAGTGGATTCAATTTATATCATTATATATATAGTGAAAATAATATATACATATAGCGATTCATGTTTAGATCTAAATAAACATTATACTAGTGATAAGCCTAGCTATTTAAAACAACAATTCTATAATAACGATTTTAGTAATAACAATCTTTAGTATAAGCTTATTAGATAATGACCTAAAAATACACAATAAACAATAAGGAAATTGTATTAGCTACCTTTTTTATACTACTAATTATACAATGAATTAGATTTATATTAGAATGATTTGGTAAATATGATCCATGTGCAGTATAATTATAAGAACTAGCTATATATATAAAATACTGATTTATTATGCAACAAGTTATAGATTAGTCTAACTAATACATCTAGTTGCTCGATACTACCAAAACTATTCAACTCGGAGTATAAGGAATTGGATGCATTCATATTACCCATACAATCAAGAGAAAATGCAGAATAAAGAAGGCCATTGATGTATTTAAAGTGAAAAGGTCTTATAAAATTAGAGGATTAGCAAATGAAGCTACCATATCTGAACAAGAAGAAAACAATTTCTAATGCAAATTGAAATAATTTATTAAAGATTTGTTCATGTTTCAGTTTGGAAGAACTATATCTGCTTTTCAACATATGTAGAAAATTCATGCTTGTAATATCATTTTTTGATGTCATAAATACCTAACTATCTGGTGAGGTTGTTTTATGCTATAAATTCTTGATGTTTTATGTCTCACATGAGAAAAACTATAGTAAAGATTTTATGAGAGATATATTTGTTCTAACGCCACCATTGGGTATTGATATTAGTAATATGAGTTATCCAAGAGACTATGTATGCTATCTAAATTTCAAATAGAAAATAGGTCGAAGGAAGAGACCCAATCGAACATCATAATTAATAATGTTAGTTGGAGGCAACATGAGTGTTCAAGTTTTACTTCTCCAGATTGGTGTCACTATAACTTTTAAATGCTAATTATTATTATTATGGGTCTCTAAAATTTAACATTTCTAGCCTGCATAAGTGAGTAAGGACTCACTTTATATTTTTTATCATATATAAGATTGTTGAGTCAATATTTATATATTTTGGGCATGTGTAGGATGATAGAATGGATGGCATCAATTACTATAAAGGAGTAACATAATAGGTAACAAAACACTGAATGTAGTCTCTTGATTGTATAAAACATATTTATCATAATGAATACCTATTATACATATGAATTTTGATATTACACTTTAAAATGATTATGGTAATATTGGGCATGTATAGTATATATGTTTCCTTTATTAAATGATTAATGATATTTTATGATTTAATTATTGATGTGTGGGCTAAGTATCAAATCATTCATATTTAGCTATTGAATACATCATGGCATAAATAATTTTATATACCTGAGATAGTTGTAAAACATATAACTATGTATCAGTTTTTCTCCTATCATGAATATTTAACTTAAATATATAGGAGCTCATATGAAAGCCTCAAATTGAATAAGCACAGTTGTTAGCTTATAAAACATAGTCAACTTTTTCGATATTAAATGGTTGAATAATCTCATAAAAATCTCTTTGGGAATACTGATAACTGTAAGAGTTATGTGTGGTTAATTTATCCATAGAGGGTTAATGAGGCATGTCATAGATAGAGAACCCAATGATATGAAGAGTTGCTTATCATATCATTTGTGAATTAAATACAGGATGTGAATGTAACATAAAGCTAGATTAAGCACTTTTCAAAGTTTGCGGCTATCTGTAGATTTCGTGGCTTCTAGCCATCTCTTGCAAATTTACATGGTTGGATTTCCCAGACCTGGCTGCCACTAATTGATGGAAATGTAGAAATTTATCCCTGTGGTAAAGGTTTTTTTATAGCTTTATTCCACATTTTTGAGGACAGGAAGACTATTTTGTCCAATAGAATTTTTTTTTGGCAGGGTAAATACCCTCTTTTCACCAAACGGTGGCATATGGATTTCAATCCTGTTACGGAAACCTTCAATAAGATCCCTGTCTGGGTTCGGCTCCCTAATTTACCAATGCATCTATGGCATGAATCGGTGTTTAAAACCATCAAAAATGCTATAGGGGAGTTCTTATTCGAGGATGCTGAAACTAAGAGGTATTACCGATCGACCTGTGCTCGCCTTATGGTTGAGGTGGATGTTTCTAAGGGCCTTCCTGAGGCGATTTGTCTGGACTCCCCTAGGGGTTCTTGGATGCAAATGTTAGATTTTGAAGGGTTACCTTTTCGGTGCAGAAGTGTCACCTAACGGGGCATGTTGCTGCCAGGTGTACTGCAGGGAAATCCAGATCCAGAAGATCACCCTCTTGGTGGTCTGAAGCTGATCATGATCATTATATTGCAATACAACCTGAGGAAGCTTCGACTGATTCAGAGAATGAGAATGAAAAGAGCATCCAAACTGTATCGACGGATCAGGAAACTCCGCTGGAGACTGTTCCTGTTGATGGGTCGATGGAGATTGGATTATGTGATCTCTCTGAACCGATTACTGAGGAGGTGGTGGTTCCTCCACCTGTTTCGAAGGACTCTCCTAGGAGCCAGTTGTTGGCTGGTTCTCTTACGAATTTTGCTGAGGCTTCGTCACCCTCTGGTCTTCATGGTTCTTGGCCTTCTGAGGACTGGTCTGCTGAGGCAGCTAAGGTAGAGGATGGTTGGACAGTTGTTAAGAGGAAAAAATCTAAGTCTTTGGTCCCCCCTCTAGATGTGAAACTTCGGTCTTGTAAAAAAAAATAATTATAATTATAGTTTCTGTTTGTTCAGCTCTTGTTTGCTATTTTCAGATTGCTGGTTAATCTGGTCTAGCTTTTGCAGGTTCCAGGTTATTTCTTATCCTGGGTCTGCTTAAGGTTTTTATCTCGTCTGATGTAAAGGGTTTCGGGGCCCCTTCAAAACCTGTTTTTACCTTAATCTAAAACATAAAGCTAGATTACATAATGTTTAATAAGAAATATAAGTGTATATATATTTATAGGGGTGTATTTTTATAGTTATAATTTTACGGGTGGATTATGAACTATGTTAAAGAATTACATATAGTTAAGTTATTGAATGCATGCATTCAAATCCTAAAATGTATAATAAATACTAGTTGGATTATCTTATGTTTTATGTGTTTTGAGTATTATTTTGCTATATCTACACATGGATTTAAGTATGCAATATAAGTACATAATAAAAATAGTTGTGTTGGGTCATATGCCTAGTCTTATAGATAGAAGTATGATTTTATTTAATCATTAGGTGTTCGAGGGACCAACACTATAAACATATTAAAATAGTCTTCTAAAAACTGGAACGAGATGTTTAAATAAATGTTATAATGGGTTTATGAGTTTTTTATTTCTCTAAAAATGATTGATTAACTATTAGTTATATGTGTATTTATTATTAAATACTTGTGTGCAGTACATATTATGAGAGTGTTAATATGTATAAATATTTAGTTATATTTATCAGTGATTGGAAGGGGTTGATATAAGCAAATTTGAGTCTGGTCTTTGTCAAGAGTCTGACGAGATTCTGCCTTGGGAGGATTAGCAGCATGTGATGAGAGGGCACGGGTATGTTGAAGGGCTTTAAGACGCTCCCACAACACCTGAGGCATCACTTTCCTCGGAGGGAGAAGCGCAATTTTCTCCACTAATTGGGAAAATGGCTGAGAAGAAGATGTTGATGGTTGCGAGGTTGAAGACGAGATGGGTGTAGTGGTCTTAGATGCATGGTGTGGTGAAGTCATGACAGATTTAGATGAAGACAAAGGAGAGACAGGTTCTTCTCCAGGTGGAGAAGATACCGGGGAGCGAGGCTCCTCCAGCGGGTAAAGGGCAGGGATGATGGTGCCCTCCACTTGCGGCTGAGGAGTAGGAAGGGTCGGGTCCTCCATAGGCAGCAGAAAGGAGGACGGCGAGACCGGTGGTGCTGGTAAAGCCGATGCGTCCTCCAAGGTGAGAGAGGTCGATGGAGAACCAGTCGGGGAGAGAGGTTCGTCCACATGTGACAGATTGATTGATGGACTAACCTCTTGAGGTTGATTGGGGACGAAGGGAGAGACCGTATTGACTGTTCAAATATTGTGTTCATGATTGTCATCAATTAAGGTCTGGATGTTGTTCTGAGTTGGCGGATGATTGGGGAAAGGTTGTTTGAAGATGTCAATGGCCTGATTAGGAGGTGCATTTGGATTGTCTAAGATGAGATCCCCCTTTTCAAGCATGTCTTGGATTATGTTCTTAAAAGTTTTGCAGTTTTCTATGTCATGGCCCTTAACACGGTGGAAGCTGCAGAAGTCTTGCTCCTTATACCACGCGGGGATGGCGCGTGAGGGATCGAATTGTGGAGGAGGTCGGGCTTGAGGGAGATTGAGGGCCCCCTATTTAACAAGCTTTTCCAGCACAGACGCGTATGATTCTCTGAGAGGAGTATACCATCGTTGTACGTATCTTTGCTGGAATTGGCGAGTGGTGCTCTGAGATGTGGATGGCTCAGGCTGATTGGTCGAAGAAGATGAAGGTCTAACCACCACGGCATTAGCTAAAGCCTTGGATTTAGAATTAGATGATGATGGATTAGCAGAAGAAGAGTCATTGGTCTTAGATCTGGGATTCTTACTCCGTAACTTGACTTTATTCTCCTCGATGGCACGCAACTCAAGTTTGCGGGCCATCGTGAAGGCCTCGTCAAAAGTGCAGAAGGTTTGAACCCTCAGGGTGGAAGAAATATGTCTGGCGCAGGCTTGGGAAAAGAGTTCAATAAACTCGGCCTGGGGTAAAGAAAAGGAAAGTTGGTTGATGAGGCCTCTCCACCGAGCAACGAATTCGGCTATGGACTCGTCCTCGAATTGCCGGATAGAATAGAGGTCCGTGATTGAGACCTTCTTGGTTATGTTGATGGAAAAGTGATCGAGAAAGAGCTGGGCCAATTGTGTGAATGAGAAGAGAGAATGGCTGGGAAGGGAGCTGTACCAGTCGAGCGCAGCACCCGAGAGAGACATAGGAAACGTGCGTAAGAGTAACGCATCGTCATGGCCGATGAGGTAACAGGCATGTCTGAATGCCCGCAAGTGTTGTTGTGGGTCTTCCTTATTTTGAAAGCGAGAAAACTTCAGAAGCTCCCACTGGCTAGGATATGGTCTGATTGGGACAGAAGGATGAATGGGCTCGTTGCAGATCTGCTCGTATGAGAGAGCGTTGCGTGAGTCGGAAACAGAGGTCTCTAGACTAGTCATTTTGTCCATCAGCATTTTGATGATATTTGTCGATGGATTGACGGGTGGCGCACCCCTTAAGTTGTAGGGCGCTTGGAAGAGGCTAGGGGAGGCATATGACGTAGTCGGTTGCCCCTGTAAAGGCACAACATAGGGGTAACTAGTCGTAGGGATAGATGAAGAGGCTAAAGGTGGTTGGGTAGAAGGCATAGCTAGGCCTGATGTTGCTACGAGAGGTTGGACTGTGGTAACGGGGGCCAATGGATAAGAAGCCACCCTGGTGTTGATAGGGGCCAGGGTAGGCGAAATAGAGATGACAAGGTTCTGAAAAGGAGTGGATAGCGGTTGAGTGGGTTGAGGTTGACAGGGGGCCGGAACTCCAATGGAAGTGGGCCCAATGATAGAGGGAGAGGCCACACCTGGAGGATTGGTCAAAGTCTGGTCAGTGGTCGAAGTGATGGCTTGAGTGTCCAAAGGTTGGACTACGGATGCTGTTGATACAGCCGTAGTTGCGGCAAGGGAGGTTGGCATTCTATAGATTGGATTGCCCAAGGAGTCTTGCGTTCGACTATGCGCGAGATAATGTTGCAAGGCCTTGATGTTGAGGTCCAAGAATCATTCGAAATCTTGGTCCCCTTCTTGGACAATAGGAGTCTGTGGCGGGGTTGGACGGGTAGGAGTTCTTTCGGTCTCCGAGTTGAACTCCATTGTAGGCTCAGTCACAGATGGGGTAGACGGAAGTGGTTGGCGGCTGGCGTGGTTGACAAGAGCCTTGGCTTGGCTACGAGTCAAAACCATGCAAGGCAAAGAAGGTTCAGGTTTCAGGAACTGTGTTGTTCAGTTTTAAAAAACCAGGATGGAGTCTTTGACAGAGAAGGGCTAGGTTTTAGGCTGCTGGTTTTGAAAAAAAAGGACAGTGACAGAGACCGACGTCGGTTGAAAAACTGATGTCGGCAATAAATATGGCCGACGTCGGTCAGATAATCGGTGCCGGTAATAGAGGAAAGCCGACGTCGGTGGTAAAACCGATGCCGGTGACAGGGGAAAGCCGACGTCGGTGGAAGAACCGATGCCGGTGACTGTGTTTTCCAGAGAACCAAAAGATTTGAAGATTCTTGGAAAAACAATGAAGAAAGCGTCCTCACTCACTCAAACAAATAGATGAGAAGAGGAAAACAGAGAGAGACAGACAAGCCTAAGCGATAAATCCTAGGAATTAACTTTAGAAGCTGTGGCTTATGCCTTAGATGAATGTTTGGGGAGATTGGCTGTCAAGAAGGTCCTAGAAGAAGCAGTCTAGAGCTGGTTTTGGGTCTTGTTTTAGGTGCTCAAAAATTTGTGTTAGGGTTTGGTACGTGGCCTGGTGCTAAGGAGCAAGCTCCCCTCACTTCACGATTCCAGTGGTTAGCTGGTCTCGCTTAGCCAAGATATACCTCGCCTAGAGTTTATCCTCCGCCAGAGAACGGAGTGGGCTTCCCCCTTGGTGATGAAATCCAAGTAGGGTCACCGGGACGGGTAAGGTATCCGCTGGGGGATGAAATCCCAGTCGGGCCTTGTCTCAAGTAAGTTTTATGTTCGTTTTAGTGCATGTGGTTTGGTAGTGTAACATCAAGTGTCTACGATTTATTCAATATGCGTCTAAGTTACTAGATGTGGGCTAAGAAGATGCAAGCACAAGCAGAAATGAATGCAAAGTGTTTTAATGCCCAAGTCGAAATGTGACGTTTGTTATGAAGACAAGTTTGAGAAAGGGTTGAGAGTATGACGTTGGACTAGTCTAGAATGTGCAAGAAAGAAAAGAAGGATTCTTTTTAATTCCTGCTTATAGTGTCATTGAGAAGAAAAGAAGGAGGAGGAAAGGTAAGAACCTAATGCTCCTAAATGCATGAAGAAGAAAAGGAACCCAGGAGGAACCTAGTGTCCCACCGGGCGTGCCAGAATGTTTCTATTCAAATTTGTTTTTTCAGATTCAAGAGAGAGAAGAAACTAAAGAGATAATGGACAAGGCATGTGAAGTACCTGGATGAAGATCGCGCACCGTAATCCAGACGTTTGTGAGCACCCCTCTTTGGCTATGGAGGAATGACACCTGAAGGAGTTGTCGGGCTGATGACAGTCGCCGAGGTCAAAAATGTCACCGGCGTTGGTTAGCTGATCTGCCGACGTAGGTTATCCTGTCGATGTCGGTTGGGGAAGTGACCGGCGTCGGTCGGGGTTGTGGCCTGTGGTTGGGTCTAGTTTGGTTTTGGTCCGTGGATGGGTCTGAGATAGAGTTTATGTATGGATTTGGATGGTTTGGAGAATGGTCTGGGTCTGGTTGGGTGCCCTGTGCAGGGTCTTTTGTTGGCAGGAGGGACGAGGAAGTTGTCTGGGACTAGATTGAAAGGGGGACAGGGAAGAGGAAGATGGACAGGGGACAGGGTCTGAGAAGGCTTTTCAGCCTCTCAGGGGAAGGACACAGCAAGTAAAAGACAGTAGATAACTGAAAACTTAAAGAAAAGAATGAAATAACATAATGAAATTGCTTACCTTTTGGCTTGCAGACTGAAGAACGGAGGAGCTGTTGTTGGAGCCACGAAAGACTTGTTGCAAGAGGAAACTAAAGTCCCTGCCTCTGTTGCTGCTGTTGCACGAGGTCCAGAGAGAAGAGAGTCGAATGCCAAAGCGCCGAGAGGATTCTGTTTGTGAGCTCAAGGGTCCAGGGGCTGCAATGGATGCAGAAAGGGGTATTGAAGGCTACTGACGCCGGCAGTTTCGCTGACGTCGGCCGAAGGGTCGCCGACGTCGGCGATGGCAGAATGGGGACAGAGGCTAAAAATAGCTTCTGCACATTCTTGCAGGCCGCCGAGGGAGGGATTGTGGGAAGAACGGTCATGAGGGTGCTTAAATGGGTGTGGGGGGAAGATAATGAGGATATTTGGCATAATAAATGCTAGGGGGAAGGTGGAGGGATTCAAGGGAGGATCCAAGGTGGCAAGGTGGCAAGGGTGAGGTGGAAAGGGGGCCACTAAATTAAAATGTTTTAAGTTATTTTAATTTAATGAATGGAGGGGACTAAGACAAGGGTTAGGATATGGGTCGAGGTGGACAAGGGGGGAGAACGAAAGGTGACCAAGGTGCAGACACATTTACGGTGTCTACAAATGGGTTTATGAGTTTTTTATTTCTCTGAAAATGATTGATTAACTATTAGTTATATGTGTATTTATTATTAAATACTTGGGTGCAGTACATATTATGAGAGTGTTAATATGTATAAATATTTAGTTATATTTATCATATAATGGTGCATCGTAATGCATGCTTATAAGTTATATTTATTTGAATGTTAGTGTGCATTTTAAATTCAAGGTATACCTAGGTGGCATAATCTCATACTTTCTTGATTGTTATCATGTATGTGGGTCATTTGATTCTTGAAATCATAAGTTTAGTTATGTGTATTTATTTAGTTGTAAGCTATGATAGTATGAGATATTAGAATGTACTACAATGTAAATATATGTTAAACTCGGATGGTATATATTGTAATTGATATGTTTAGACTCATACCTACATTTCATTGATTAAATGTATTTATGTTGGTTATTACTATGAATAGTATGTTTTGTGACAATTAGTAAGATTTTATGTATTCATGCATACAACGTTTGAGAGCTTAATGAATGCTAGGATAGAATATTATGTGTTCCATGGGAACTATGACTTGATTGATCTTATCTAGTTGCTTGAATATAATCTTGTGTTTCCATGTAGTTATGACTATTTTATTATGATTGATTATAAAAAATTAATAGTTATGTCTTAGAGTACTAGACTATGGTAATATGGGTTATCATAGAGTAGTACATTTGGAAATAAATTATGGTAATTTAAATCTATAATTAAAAGTATATTTTACCTAGGTGGTATAAATTGTAGTCATTATTTCTATTATGGGATAGATAATACTGTAAGATCCATTCATATGTTTGACAGAATAAATGTATGCTTTGGTTACTCCTATGGTTAGCAAGTTATATGATGTGATTGCTAGTAGGATGTAAATGATATAAATTTTGTGGTTAAATTATATTTGATCAATCTTCATTATTGATATTGAATAAGGAGTGAGATGGACTTCATTGGCTTACTAGCATCACAATGCCAGATGAAGGTAGTCCAATCAAGTGGTATGTATGAATTTGATTGACTTATAGATCGCTATTATTTATTATTCTTAAAACTTTGGGTCAAAGTATGTTTAGTGAGACATTATAATTTTATTAGTATGATTTACATATTTTTATGATATCTTGTAATAAAATAGGTTTTCTATGATATACTGCATGTTTAATTGTAGAAATCATACACCACACGGGTACTTGCTTGTCTCTTTGGATTCCTACACCATCACTATCTACTCATTCATGAAGGGATGGTAATTTCCTAATGGGATTAGTGCAAAGAATCATTGGTTCATAGTTGGTATGGAAAAACACTCAGATAATGATCTCCATCTCCACATCAGTTCTACTTATCGAGATGGCACTTGAGATTTCCACATATACTTGAGTTTGAGAACCATACTCCAAGGAATCCATGTTGTATTTGTTATTGAATATTGTCATGAAGAGTTGTAATTAATTATTATTGATAGCGGTGGATTTAGACTTATTTTAGCTATGGATGAGTTAATATAATTACTTTTTATATATGCATTATGATGTGATCTCTTGATATTAGAGATATGTGATATATAATTTAATATGATTTATTTGCTATTATCATGCTTTGAGTTCATATGATCTATGTTAGATTCTCATGGTGTAATCTAGTTTTGTTATATGTGTTTAATCTTTAAAAAATCACATATTTCTAGGTGGATCTTAGTGGGGATGTTACATGTGGTATCAGAGTTATGGCTCAAACTCTAAGACCTAATGAGTCCATTATCATTTTTGTGTCTTATTCACTAGTGTGAACCTAGTGACATGAAATATTGCACTAGTACTTTGCATTTATAGTGCCTTAGTACAGAACCATGTTACACCATGATTAGAGTTTTGAGACTTGGTAGATCATCATGTATGACTTGGTGACTATTGTAAGTACGAGACATTCGTAATGTGTGTGGGAAACATTGAATGTGTACCCTTAGGATAACTCATACCCTTTTGAGTTAATAAGGGGTTGGTTTATCGAGTGTTTCATTGGTGATGGTTGTATATGAGGTTTGGGTAGTTGCTTATATAGCACACTTCATGAGTTATGAACAAGAGATTTCTACCATAGTTTGATCACTTAGATCGAACACCTTGAGTATGATTATATCCTTCTTGATAAACAAGTCACCTTCACCATTTGTGTTTTGTGTTATGATTATTTAATAAGCATGGGATGTTTCTCACTTAAATAAATGTGCTTTAGTTTTTGTGTCTTATATTCACTAATCCTAGGAATGGAAAATATTATAAGACCATTTTTAGTTAGTACTACCTAGGGCAGTGGGAATTTTCTCATAGAAGAGTGTAGATGTTTTGGTTGAGAATTCTTATGTGTTAGAATTGTTTTTATGGATTGGCACCCTTAAGTTATGTAGATTAGGAAGAAGTGTTGTCTCTTTTAGTTAGCTTAGAGGTGAGTTGTTATTATCTCATTATTATATGACATTATTATAAGCTACCAAGAGGATTCATATTTTATTGATGTAGATTTAGTTTTCTCTTAAACAAAAAATTATTTTTAAAATGTTATTTTGACCATGTTCCTTAGATTTCATGAGATGAATGTCTTATAATTATTTTTGAGAAAGAAGTTGTAGGAGTTTTATTTTTGAGATGATAGTTCTCTACTTTTCACTTGTGACTCTTTAGGGTCACTACTCTATCTAACTTGTGAACTTATACCATGTGGAGTGGCAAACCTTGAATTACATATTAAATTCTAGATTAATAATTATAAGTTAATTATAATTATTATGATATTATATACCTGTGATTAGATTGAAATTAATCTCTTTTGATTAAAAGATGTTGTTTTGTGAATATATTTATGTATCCTTCACCTGGAATGAGTAGGGTATAGGATGTGTGAGACATCTTGGTAGTCTAAAATGGTGAGATAAAATTTTAATTTGTTATTAGGGAGATATTGTCTCACTTGTTCCTTTATGAGGTTGTAAGGATGGTGTGATCTTTGTCCTTTGTATGTTATGTTAATTTTAACATTATTTCCTCTTAACTATGAACATAATACTATAGATTATTTTGGGAAATATGATACTAGTTATGTTTGGCTAATGGAAACTTAATACAATTAAAACTAGTTGTATAATTTATCTTGTATATATGTTGATACATCTAGAATTAGTTAGCAAAAAATATTGATTTCTATAATCTGTTAGTATAGAATTATGATTCATTGAACATTATGCACCTTTTGGAGATTATTAAGTTGTAGAGACCTAAGGGAAGAGTGGTGAATTAGGAATGTGAGTACTAAGTGATAGGATTGGATCCTACTTAGTCTCATATTGACTCAATAGTTACTAAGTTTGGATTCAACAGATAGACTTGTCGAATCTAGAATTTGATAGACAAACTTGTCAAATTTAGTCATATGGCCATACGCATGTATATGATGAAATATTTAATTTTGTATACATTAGAAATATAGTATTTTTAATTCTTATTCATCATCATAATTATCAAGAGCTTCGGGGAGTAGTGACAATATTGACATGTTATAATTATCAAAAGATACATGAGGTAGCGATAATATTAACTTATATACATCATTATTAATAGGTTCCCTAATTACTTTTCTCAAGAATGAGAAAACACTCTCTAGATTAGAGAGATGTTTAGAGGCATTGGAAGATCTTGTAGAACTCTCTCTAGTCATTTGTTTTTGGCTTTTATGATGATCTCATGTATTTTTTTTATAATTCAGTGAAACTTTCACTAAGATATGTGGGACCCTTTAAAGTAACAAAAGTGGTCAATCCTATAGTATATAGGCTTGTCTTGATGGTTTTGGACCTCGAGATAGTCATGGTAGAATTAATCAGAGTAAGTAATACTCACAAACCATGTTTGTATAATTGGGAGATGTCATAGAGCAGGGTCTTGTGGAATTAATACTTTGAGAATAATTCAACTTGAAAGAACTTTGATGAGTTCTACAAGTAATTTCACATTTATTTATTTGAATTTTACTATGTTATTTATCTATTGAATAACAATTTTAATACATAATTTATATCTGATAAGAGTCATTTGAGATGATGACTACCTTTAGGGGGAAGGATGTTACATCTCAATTCCTTACTAAGCAAACTCTTTGACTATCCATGGATATTTATAGTTGACACATCCGATTGGGTTATATTTTGACTAAGCTTTGAGATATATGTTGTTATGGGATAGTAGGATATTGCTTAGGTACATGTTTTCATTATTATGAGCTAGTTGTATGTGTTTACATTACAAACATGTAGATGTCTTATTTTAGTTATATTTTATGTTGTATGGTTATCATGATGATATTATCTAATTACATGCTTTTTATGAGGTTGATGCAGGATAACTTGTCCTTTAGAACATGATGGAGGGAGAGCATCATCGAAGAGGGTGATGTAGATGGAGACATCGAATGATGACAGAGAAACTGATAAGAACCCTACACACACCACATAATTAATCAATGTTAGATGCATTGTGGAATGGTTTGCATAGTATGTTTTGGATGTTACTTACATTTAGATAGTCATTTACACATAGTTTGATAGCATAGTCTAAATTGGTTATTTGAAATTTTCCTTCTATAATTTGTGTGTGTAACTGTTAAGGTTTTCAAAAAACATAAAATTATGTAATTAGTACAAACTAGAGGTTAATGATTAATGGACTTATCATTAAACTATTTTGACATTTGAGATGCTAATTAAATTATTAAATTATAGATTTTTATAATTAATGTTAAAAATAAATAAAATTTAGAAAATTACCAATTGAGGGAAAAAAATAATAAAATAAAAATAAATAAATTGATCTAAAAATATAAAACTAATTGAAAGAAAGATAAAAAAAGAAATAAAGTTTAAAATTAGAACAGGGATAGCTTTTGAAAAAAAAAGATAGGCAAGTTTTAAAGAAGATAATGGAAAGTTCTTAAAAAAAGGGGCATGAATGATGAAAAACATTGAAAAAACTAGCAGCAAAAGATCAATTTTAAAAAGAAGGTTAAGCCATAGTGAAGTGAAATGACACATGTTTCCATTCAAACAACTCGTGATGCATAAATGGAACATGTTCTTACTCAGTTGAGAGTGGCAAACATAAATTGGGTATCGAAAAATCATTTGGACATTGAAAGAATCAGTCTTTATTGATGACCAAACTTGTGTGATGCCAACACCTATGGAGAAATCTCATTCCAAACTCCCAATATGCAATCTGTAGGTTTGACATATAAGTTTTGATGTGTAGAGGTATGTATGATGTCTTTCATTTAAAAAATATATACATATATATTTATCTGTGATAATTTGATTCTGGTATATTCATTATTAGTTTTTATTATTTATGGATAATAACATTGTATGCAATTAATATTACTACGTGTAATCACTATATGTGGGTTACTATGTGTATAACACATTATATATACATTTCTATTATTTACATGATCATTGAGTAAATTGTCATTTAGAATCGTGAATGGATTCAATTTATATCATTATTTATATTGCAAAAAGAATATGTACATATAGTGATTCATGTCTAGATCTAAATAAACATTATACTAGTGATAAGCCTATTTTTTAAAATAATGATTCTATTGTAGCAATCTTAGTATTAGAAATATGTAGTATAATCTTATTAGATAGCGACCTATAAATATATAATAAATAATTGTATTAGCTACCTTTGTTATACTATTGATTATACAGTGAACTAGATTTATATTGGAATGATCTGGTAAATATGATTCATGTGGCATATAATTATATAAACTAACTAACTAACTCTCTCTCTGTGTGTGTGTGTGTGTGTGTGTGTGTGTGTGTGTGTGTGTGTGTGTGTGTGTGTGTGTGTGTGTGTGTGTGTGTGTGTGTATGTGTGTGTGTGTGTGTGTTTCAGTGAATGTTATCTTATATTTCAGAAAGGGAAGAAGAAGAAACTAAATATGGGTATGGTTGAATTTTTTTTTTGGTTATGCGTGCATTGAATTAGATGATTATGAGGAACTCCTATTTGAATTGGGATGATCACCTAAAAATAAGACAACATGAAATCAAATGGTTGGTTAGATAGATAGCTGAGTGAATTGTCTAACATTAGCTAGATCTTGAAAGTGAGAGTTTCCTCAGGGGCTGTCAATCCACATGTTTTAAACAATTAAGTTTATAAAATAGAATATAAAGTACTTGCATTAATAATCAAAAGGTACTAAATTGAAACACAGTAAATGCTTGCTAGATAAAATAGATTAGAAATGACTAATATAAAAACAAATAAGTCAATACTAGTGATAAATCGCTTGGGTCTACTTCAAAAAATTACGCAGCGGTCTGTGAACAGGCAGGAACATAGAAAGCTAGATTTGGTTGGGGGTAAGAGGGTGAAAATAATTTTTTATTTTCTACCACAGTGATCATCAGTGGTTACACTGACCATCAATAATCAAGTTGATCATCGGTAGTTGGATAGACTATCAGTGGTTGAAACAACCATCGACAATTACTGTTTATGGATTTATATTGGTAAATAGTCATATTGATGGGATCCCAAAGTGAGATTTTGAGAGATGGGTTGTTGTTTGGCTAAGTGTGAAAGGAAAATAAATTAATTGAACACTGGGAAATAAATACTTATCTTTCAAAAAGCTGATCAGTTGGGTACTTGAGGTGGTTGACTCACTAGTGAAGTTTGATGTGATTTCAGTAGAGTAATGGTACTTGACACCTTGGTAAAGCTTAATGGTAATTTGGATCTCTAACATGATTGTTAGATTACTAATGATGATTGACCTATAAAAGGGGAACTCTATACGAACAATATCTTGATAATATTTATAGATAATTTTTACCTCCCTGCTCCTCTCTTCTTATAGGTAAGGCAAGAGAGTTCAATAAGACATGAACTGGGCCTTCTAAGTTTAACTCATGTATGTAATGTCTTGTATGTGGATTAAGACAAGCTATTTTTTAAAAATTAAGGTATGTGGTTTGCATGTTATAGGTTAAGGAGGTGCACCCTAACTGTTGATGGTCAAGGTGATCATCAACAATCACTATAATTATCGACAGTCAAGGGTGAAGGGTCAAAGTGGGTAAAAGGTTGGATAAGCTAGTTTGGTTAAACTCACTAGGTTAGGCTCAGTTAGGGATTAAAGGGTCAGATTGGTCCCAAGGATGTTTTAAGATAGTCTAGGGAAATTTTGACATTTAAAATCATGGTGTATAGATTTATGATGTCTCCATTTTGTCCCTTTTTGTTATGCAGCTTGGAATCAACCAGCTATAAAATAAAAAATAGGTTGTTAGTCGAAGGTCTGATTGCCCTAAGTATGGAAGGAGGTGTTCACCCTCAAACTAAAATCAATGAGGTAAAATAGAATCAGGTGTAGGTTTGATAAGGTGTATTAATGTGAAAATCATGAAGGTGGGTAATAAGTTGGGCACTAAAGTGCAAACAAGAACATAAAGTACAATAAAAAGTGTGATAGATAATATCATGCATAGACTAGGTTACTATAGTCGATAAAAATATAAAGGGTGGTGCTAGAAGGATAAGTGACAAGTGAACCACATGACCATAATTAGGTGTGGTGGCTAGGTACACTCACAAGTCTGTTAAGTGATGTATGTGTTTCAGTGGGTATCTAAGATAGAAAGTGCTCCTAATGAAAACACAAATTAGTCAAGTGTCATAGATATTCGAGGTATGAAGTGCTCTTACAAAGACACAAGTGAGTTTGGTAAGCATGAGGTGGTACAAGGTCAAAAGTGGTCAACATGGCAATGTTGTCATGTAATCAAAGGACTAGGTAAAAGTTGTCACAAAACATGTGCTAATTGGGATGAAAGGGACTAATGGTGAGGTGATGAGGTGGTCAGGGTAGGTAGAGAAGGAAGTCTTCAAGGTGGGTGTGATTTGGTTCTACTAAAAAAAGGTTATGCTTATAGGTGATTAAAAAAAGGTGAGCCTCCTAACTATCGATGAACAAGGTGCTCAAGGGTGATCGTTGATGGTCACCCTGACCATCGATGGTCAGGATGGAAACCCTAAAAGTTAATGAGGTAAAAGTGAAAATTGAATCACTTTTAACTCATTGTCACTTTTGGAATTGTTGACATTGAAATTTTAGTGTATTAGGTGAGATATTATTGATGTTGATAGCTGAGGTCAACCTTCTGAGTTGGCATGATCGAGAGGAGCTAGGGGACCAGTTAAGATGCAAGAGTATGTGGGTGTGGACAAAGATGATCAGGCCTATAGTTGACCCCGCAGTGGTGGTTTTGGAACAAGATAGGGGGTTCCTTTAATTTTATAGGCTATCTTGATTTGGTAATTGCATTAGAGGGTAAATATAGGATAGGTTTGAATGTTTGGGTTATGCCCTAGTTAAGGTTTTTATAAATGTGGGTAATTTTGTAGGTGAAATTGGAATTTGATAGGGTGGTGTAGGTGAGCTAGGGTAGGGTTTGGTATTTAAGGTAGATTTTAAGAAGGATTAAAGGTTTTTAGAACTTTATAGGGTTTGTTAGGGTTTTGGGTGTTTCACTAACAAAACACCCATAGTGATCATCAATGGTCGAGTCTGATCATCAATAACCAAAAAGGTAATGAAACTTGACCATTAATAGTCGCCATGACCATAAACAGTTTACTTATCTAATTATGTGCATATGAAATAAAATTATTAGTGGTTATATTAGGTGGGAGATAGTGTTAGAGTTTTAGATGGTTGAGGCTAGGTGGATGGGTAGATAGGTTAGATGATAACAAAGAGAAAATGGGTAAACGCTAGGAGGGTGATGGTCAAATAGGTGAAGGGTAGATAAAGTTGGTAAATAAGATAGGGAACTAAGTTGTGTACTAATGATTGTTTGCAGGCCAAGGATTAGATATAGATACATGATTGAGTGTTATGCATCTTCATAGATATCCACTAGGGGATGACCCCAATTGATTGGTCCCATATAGAGGAGGTTGGCTAGGGGCGATGAGATGCCTCTATGATCATAGCATTCATCGAAAGATGGTATCCTACTAAGAACACATTCTTACTACCAATTAGTGAGATGACTATCTTGCTTGACGATGTACATAAGATCACACAAGCTCCACTTTGGGGTGATTCAATCTAGCATATAGACTGAGAGGAGTGAGAATATCATGTTGAGCTATTGTACGATGATGATAATGATTAGGTCAGATGGCATGATCGGAGTTTTAGCAATAAGACATTATATGTAAGGGTTTTAGGCAAGAGGAGACTCATTATGATGCTTATGATGGTCATCTCATGCTTTTCCCTTCTTGATTAAAGTAGCGAGAGATTTATTTACTTGTTATTAGGGGTGCTAGTGGATTTACTACTAGGGCAGATTGTATTTGGTTGGGTACTTGCTCTCTTATTATAGATATACAAGGAGTTGTGGGGTTTTAGGGCCCATAGGAGGTATGGTAGTAGTGTTATCCTAGTTCTATATTATTGGGCCTACAATCACATCTAGGTGCTAAGGCTAGTGGGATTATCATGGGTAGGATACACACAAATTGAGTACCCAGTTGGGTTTATGTGGTAGAGAGGTGACTTCACCACTTTAGGTGTAGGGGGAGGAGCCCATGACATTGATTGGTTTAGAGGTGCACTGAGTACACTAGTGATTAGTGGCTGTTGGGATAAATAACCGGAAGCACACAATTGATTACCAAGCAACTTAATATGCGGAAATAAACCAGAATACACAAGTAACTAGAATTTAGAAATAACACATGATATGAGAGACAATACACAACTTGTATTAAAAATCTTGTAGAAAAGAATACAATAAATAAGATGCCACTTCTTCTCCACCACCTCTTCAGAGGCTTCCCACACCTCAAGTGAACAGTAATTCTCTCCTCAAAACTCTCTCTTTTAGGTCCCAACACCCAACTCAAACACTGAGTTGGTGTTCACCTTATACCTATGCTCAACGCACACCACAAGTGCTCTATGCACTCCACAAGTACACACACGTACTCCAAGTAGATCTCCCCTAAACCTGCAACAACATGCACCTCAATAGACCTTACTTATGGAAAGAACTCCCTTGCCTTCCTCTTTGCTCTATCTGAGTACACACCTGTACTCCAAGTAGATCCTGCCTGATTCTGCTCCCTGTTGTGTTGCTGTCCTATCTGATCTTGCACACGTACAAATCAACCTAGTTCTGCACACCTGTGAACCTTGACCTTACACACACATACCCTGAAAATCAATGATCTTACTTACCCATGCAGATCTCCTATAAAATCCATGCACACCATCTGACTAAGATCATACACCCATGAAGAATCCTGTTGACTCTCCAAAACTAGCACCCACCTTGGTACTGTGGCACTAGGAGGAACACACCATTGCTCACCTCACACACAGAAGGAGCTTATAATATTGATCTCTTACTCTCTAGCACAAATTTACAATACAACCATGAGTCTATTATATAGATCTCATCCAAACAATAATTAGACACCTAATTACAATAATTAGATCCGCAGCTCTCAGTCCAAAATTAGCTCTCATCATGCAAACACTTGATTTGTCAACTAACTGCTCATAATATACTCATAGTCAAACCACACAGGTGACCGACGTCAGTCCCTATCTGCCTGGGGGTGCCGACACCGATCGACTTCTGACTGATGTCGGTTGTTTCTTGTCTTCTACCTGCTGTTGTCGATTGGCCTGACCGACGCCGGTGTCTGTGACACTCCGCAACTCTTCTACAACCTCCTCCATGTCTGCATCAGTGAAGCTTTTAGGTCCACAACCTAACAATCTCCCACTTAGAGATAAATAGCTACACTGTACCTGTACCTATACCCCATCTAATCTATTTCCTGGCTTGTATCCCTCTTCAAGATGAATTCTGAAGACAACCCACCACACAACCTATGGTGTACCCCCTGTCATTCGAGTACCATGCTGCATCTGAACCTACAATCTTATGTAGTGAAGTCCTGACCCTCCATAGCATGAATCCTTGTTGCTGGTCCCTCTCAAATACCTGAGAACTCACTTCTCCGAATTGGCTCCTAACTCTCTGACAACACCCAATGCTTGGGCAAACTCAGGCCTATACCACACCTCATGTGATTTCAGACACTGCACTGTCCAGCCCTTGGTGCACTCTGATTCTGCATCTTGCATCTCGCCAACACCTGATTCACATCAGCTCCCATTGGAGACAAAATCAACCTGTGATCTCCCATGTCCCCCATGCCAAAGAATTTTGTTGTTCCAAATTCTTCATAGCAAACCACTGAACTAATCTTACCCTTAGCTCAGCAAAACCCTGTATGTACAATCCTGCTAGCAAACATACCATCCACATATAGCAATAGAATGATGTCATGACTCATCATCCACCTGGTAAGGCAAACCACAGTAGTTACTTGACATTGACTGAAGCCATGCTTCATCCTCCACCTGTCAAAACCTGTACCACTATCCTGCAGCTCCTCAAGACCATATACCTGGCCCTCCGTCTCACATGTCCATTCTCTCTATTCTTCAACTAAGGTATCCATTCATCTCTGTGCTTTCATCCGACTGGCAACCCTATCAAATCTCTGCTTGGTTCTGCAAACCTCTCCATGCCATGCTCCCACTGTTTCTTGGATCCTTCCTGCTCTGCAGTAAGCAACTAGTATAAAGAAGAGGAACAAGGAATTTGAGGCTTACTTACGTCTTCAGTCCTCCATATGGGCATTTGAGACTCCTTGATAGCTTGCTATCCACCCAAAATCTGTTACAGTGACTGACCTCGGTCACCACACAGTCTGCATCTGACTGACATCGGTTCTTGCACCTGTCCTAACTACCAACTCTGCCAATGTCGGTGTCCTCCTTCTGCCAACGTCGGTCCTCGTGACCGACATCGGTCTTACCTACTACCGACATTGGTTTTCCTACTAACGTCGGTACCTGTGTTTTCTGTGAGTGATGACTTTTTACCTGCGAGCTCCTTTGAATCAATCCCCATGTCCAAACTGCCCTGCTCAGAAGTATCCAGCCCCATCCACTGGTCTCTATCCACCATCTCCTCTAAGAACACCAAGGCTTTCCAGTTCTTAAGCCTGTCAAATATATATGTCTTCCCCTTAAGAACATGCATCTCCTTCCTGCTCATGTGACCAAGCCTACGAAGCCACGTCTCCGCAACAAAAGAAGAATCAGTAATATAAACATGTAGATAAAGAGTACCTATTTTCTTACCACCAGCTAATTCAAGTGCATCCGCTGTGAGAGCTCTCATGCATCTCTCATCACCCAACCTTTCTGAAGAAATTAGCCATATCTCCAAACTTGGGACCTACATGACCTCCTTCAACACCCATGTGTTGGCCGCCTATGATTTCAGCTTCACTTCCCCTTTGCCAATTCTTTGGCAAGGGTCACCAGCTCCTCTCCCTGGGGCTGCATGGAAAGAGGCAACATAATCTATTATCCAAGATTCAACTTTATCCAAGAAACCTCCCAAAGCATCCTGTGCAACAACACCTACAACATCTGCATCTTCAGTTCCTTCATGCTGATCTAATACCAACCAACAATATTCTTTTACCTGCTCTTTCTTTCCATATGACCGTTGGTGACCATCTGTGCTTTTCAAATCCTCCATTCTTAGCTTACTTTGATATGCCATTGCTCTACTCCCACTCGATCAGAAACCCCTGAGAGTGACCTGTAACCAAACACAAAACTCGCTCCCTACAACCTTAGCTCCGATACCACGTGTTGGGATAAATAACCGAAAGCACACAATTGATTACCAAGCAACTTAATAGGCAGAAATAAACCAGAATACACAAGTAACTAGAATTCAGAAATAACACATGATATGAGAGACAATACACAACTTGTATTAAAACTCTTACAGAAAAGAATACAATAAAGAAGATGCCACTTCTTCTCCACCACCTCTTCAGAGGCTTCCCACACCTCAAGTGAACAGTAATTCTCTCCT